>JAYMSV010000136.1:0-21257 GCA_036897745.1 Erodium moschatum
CATACCGGCCACAAGAGGCAGCAGCTTCTCGGCGGCGAGAGAGGCGAATTCGGCGAACATCTTCGTTTCCAGCAACGACTCTTTTGCAAGCGACTCCGCCGACGCCTCCAGCTCCGCCGCGAGATCCGAGAAGCTCCTTGTAGCCATCAAATTTGAGAGGTCGAAACAGAGGCTTAACAACAACCCAGAGTAGAGAACTCTGATGGGGGATTTGGGTATTTGAAGCGGGGGAGAAAGGAGATAGCTTTGTTGTTACTTGCGCATCGTCTTGTGCGCAAATGGAGGTTCTCCACTGTCAGTATCAGCCGGCATTGACTCATTCTGCTGCCGGACTTGCTATGGAATAGACTCTCGGAGAAGACAAGTCAAAATGCTAAATATTCTTGGGTTAACTCCATGTGGGATGTATTAAAGATAATTCTCAAATCCTAACCCGAATGTATGAGAAGTGTCCGATAATAACATGTTTTATCAATTAATTGTTAAAATGTATCAAAATTTGTTAAGTGTGATTGACATCGTGAAATACCAGTCACATGCTTGTCACGTGCTCTAAAACTTTCCTAGAATGGAAACTTCAACTTTTCGTTTATTATCAAATCATAACGTACACCTTTGGTTTATTCTCAAATCATAACGTAGACCTTTTCGCTTATTCTCAAATCACTAAATAACCGTTAAACTCTGCGGACGGAAAATGCAATAGGTTGCGGTCTACGTAACTACATGACAATTTACGTTTATTCGGATTACGATTTAGTAATTAAAAGAAAATGACCGTTAAGACATGCAGTAACCCCAATATTATACGCTATTACTTCTCCTTTTCATTCGTATATTGGGCCTGAAAGTATATCAACTGGCCCAATACATATGGGGCCTGGATGATCAGTAAGCCCAAGCCCACATTGATTTGGTCTATCGTCCACTTCATGCCTATTGCATTGCGGGGGAATTGGTCCCACACCCCCCAAAGGTGGCCACCCGACTCTCTCTCCTTCTTCTTCGTTCTCACTACCACTCTCTTCTGAATCTCCCTCTCTCTCTGTTACAGTTGCAGTTACGCCATGAACGCTCAAGGTCTCGTGGCCTCGGCCACCATTAACATAGGGCTGGCCCTTATATACCTCTCGCTCTTCTCAATCCTGAAGAAACAGCGCTCCAACGCCGGTATCTACTACGCTCGCCGACTCTCGCTGCCGCAGCCCCTCCAGATCACCTTCCCCCGCGGCTTCACCCTCTTCCGCTTCCTCCCCTCCGTCTCCTGGATCCCCCGAGCCTTCCGCGTCACCGAGGACCAAATCCTCCGCACCGCCGGCCTCGACGCCCTCGTCTCCGTCAGGCTCTTCAAGTTCGGGTCCGTCATTTTACATTTTCAATTCCTTCCTTCAATTCAGTTGGAGCCTCGTTATTTTCCTTATTGCTTCCGTGAATCGTATTCTTAAATTCGATTTGATTCGAACATTGAACTCTGTAGATTTTGGATTTGTTCTTAGATGTTGTCATTAAATGGATCAATGATCAATTTCATCACCTATTGGCCTTCATGTTGTTCTGGATTGAAAAACAAAAAAAATAAACTCAAGTTGGGGTCTATATGTGATCTACTTATTATTTTCGGAGTATGTTTTGTTATGGATGCTTGATTGCTATACTTGACATTTGATGATTTCAGTATCAATTTCTTTGTGGTCTGCTCACTTATTGGATTGGTGGTACTTGTTCCCATCAACTATGCTGGCCAAGGTGAACCATCCCATAGGCCCTATTGCTCCATGGATTCTTTTACCATATCTAATGTTCGTGAAGGCTCTAACAGGTAAGCCTCATTTCCATGCAGTTTTACATATGGTCATTTCTCTCCTCTTTTTGTTTACTCTCCTTGTTATTCTTAATTCTGCATTTAGGACTTCAATAAATTGTTTTTACTCAAACAGAACAAGAAGAAACTACATTCAACACTAAATTTTATCAGTTTGCTTTTGCTGAATGCATTTGTAGGATCTAGAGTCATCTAGTTTTTTCATATCTACAGGGAACGGCATTATATCTTAATTATCTTATTAAATATCCCATACTGCAGGCTTTGGATTCACTTTGCTTGCTTGTGGATTATATCTCTGTACGGACTGTACCTACTATACAAGGTATCTTGTATGATCAGATGAAAACTAAAACAATAGTTATATACATTGATGCCTCGTTGTATACATTGATTTTCCATGTGATGGTTTCTATAACATGCTTACTGAAAGAAATTAGCAGATAAACTTTTTACGGATCATTGTGAACAGCATATATTTTACGTTCTTGTTATAGTATAATTCTGATAGAAATTTCACGATCATCAACTGTATCTCAAATTCCCCAACTTGTAGAAATGTTATTGCAATGCATGCAACATGATTATTCGCCGACTCTAGGTGATCTAAGATTTCTATTAACCAAGCATGGGTTCCATTACAAGGGGTATGGGGCTTAGGATCACAATTGAATTGAATCAATTTTAAAAAAGACCTAAAGTTAGGGAATTATCAATAGATAATGTTGCTCGAATACCCAACCAAAGGGCCGCTACAGTACCAACAAAAAGAGAAGGGATTTGGCTAATTTCAAACTATAACACGAATTTGGGAGGCGAAGCTTGCTAATAGAATATTCTTTCTTACAAAAAGTTAGCTTTAGGTTCAAGCTAGGGTGAGGGTATGCCAGTATATGGATATCCGCTATCAGACAGAGTAGATATTGAAGAGTGTCAACTCATCATAGATGACTAGAAGATGGGAAGTTTTCTTTTTCTGTGAGTTCAAAGGACCAAGGGAAAAATCTAGTTGTATATTATTCCAATCAAACCCATTCTAAAGATTAGAAATAAACAAAGGGATGCAAAAGCAGTCGAAGTCTTCATCGATAGCACTGAAGAAGAAGGAATTGAATGGAGAATACGAGGTGGAATTCCTTTTAGAGCGCATATCTACAAACGAAGGAACTTATTCATTATATGAACCCTGCTACGGCTATGAGATCTTCCGATAAAGATATAAAGGAATTACTTGTTCTTTTCATGTTACACACCTGTCGTATGAGTTTATGTCAACTGAAAAGTCACCTGAAAGAGTAAAAAAAAATGTGCATGCTCTTCTAATTGAAATGAAAAGTAAAAGCAATAACAAGACTCCTCCCTGGGTAGTTCCCAACGTTTGGGACCATCTGTACTTCGTGAGTGAAACATCGAATTCGCCTTTTTGTTACTGAAATGATTTAAGATACGCATGGCGAGTTTACAGAAAGCAAGCAAAAAGGATAAACAAATGCGCCCAAGTATTTCATAAAATAGGCTTTCTAGAGATCAAAAATGACGGGTTCTCGCACAAGTTGCTAAGGAACCAATGAGGCCAACAAGAACAAACTTATTTGTCTGGAGAATTAGGTGTTATACTTGTCAAATGAATGATGTTGACATCTTATGAAGCAAAATCCCATGCAATGTAAAGTGTTAGTGAAAGCAGCCCCTCCAGTAGGTATTGACGGGATTCGTGAACCTGTTTCTGGATCTCTACTTTATGGAAACAATATTATCTCTGGTGTCATTATTCCTTCTTCCGCAACTATAGGTTTGCACTTTTACCTAATATGGGAAGCGTCGTCTGTTGTTGACGAATGGCTGTACAACGGTGGTCCATATGAGTTAATTGTTCTACATTTCCTACATTACAATTTAAGACATCAAAGCATCCAAGTCTAGTGAGATGCTCAAGTAAGGTAGGCTGACTCATGAAAATACTTAATTGTCCATGTACACAACATTTCCGGTTTAAAAAAGGTATTGCAATTGAATGCTCCCATGCGCATTTGCTAGAAGTAGGTAGTTGTGCGCTAAATCTTCCTCTTTCTTTCTGCTCCCAGGGGCAGGGGTTAACTAAGAACTATATCTTCTCCACATCAAGGAAAAGAGCAGAGATCTTTGTGATATAGCTTTCGTGGTCTTGTTTTTAGTGATTGCGCCATACTATGATAAAAGCTTCAATACTCGATGTTTGATCGGCATTTTATCCCATTTCCTTAGTAAAAGTCATAAAAGGCATACTTTTGTAGGCCGGATGGCTTTCTCAATATGCTGCATCTGTGTTTGTCCTTGGTCTTTAACATTCAGATAGGTTGACATAACAGGTGATTTCCTGCGCCATGTCATATCCAGGAATATAGGGAGATCTTGGAGAAAAGGATTCAACAGTTACAAAAGCTCCGGCACCGAGCAGATCAGTTTACCATTCTGGTTCGAGGTATCCCACTCTGCAAGGAGCACCAGGCTCGTGGGTGTTATGTCGACCACTTTTTTTCTAAGCACCATCCTCACACTTATCAATCTTATCAAATGTTATATGATGGAAAAGATATTGAGGATTTGGTGGTAAGTATCTAAGAGGTTAGCAAGGAACTCCTTCTCAAGAATTATGCTATTTATTCTGTAATAACCCTGCATAGTTTGCACCTATATGTGTGCTTCTATGCAACCAAGATAACTCTTTTGGCTATATGCCACGAAATATTCATGTTGCACCTTTTTCCAGTTGATTAGGGTACACCGAGAATTTATTGTAAAGGTTGTGGATTTTTATACTTGAGAATCACTTTTTCAACACTACTGGCAAAAAAATATTCAAATATTTAGTACTAGATTATTAACGTTCAGAAAAATATTTGTTTGTATTATTAGGTTTACTTGTAGAAATTCCATGAATATTGATAAGTTATGAAGCTCCACTTATTACATGTAGAGCCAGATCAAAGATATAACAAGAAGGATAAAGGAGTTAAAAGAAAGTTACATAGTTAAGAAACGTAACAGAGAATCACTGCTAGCAGATGCACCTGGAGAAGTAATGCAAGTGGCACATCTTGAAGAAAAGCTTCAAGAACTTAATGATAAGATGGACCTGTTGAAGTGTAATGACGTGCTAAAACTAAAGGTATTTCTCCAAGTCGTTTTACATTATATTACATAATAGCTCTGTGGCATTGAAGTTGATGGTATAATTTGGTTATCTTTTAGCAATATGTAACTGCTAAATGCAAGTTCAGCCTTGTTTTATGGTAAGTATGGGCCCCAGCACAGGTCCCACTTTTAATTCTTATTAACTATTTTTTCAACAACAAAAAATACCCTAAACAATCTCATTTAGGAGGTTTGAATCGTGATTTGTATGTTCAAAGTAAATATTGATTGTCAAAAGATGTTAATATTTCTCGTCACATAATTCTTATTTGGATTAATTGTTAAAAACTAGCCTAACGTATTGTCCACAAACGAAAAAATCCCTAACACTTTTAGGCTACACTAAAGTTTTGTCCACCGACTTCCGTTAGAAAAACGTAACAGGTAAACTGTCAAAAACTAGCCTAAAGTATTGCCCACACAACTATAGAATGCATTATGTATTGCCCACAAATATATTGAATTCTTGAAGAACTGCCCGGACCATTCATTCTGAACATTCATCACAGTTTCTCCCTGTTACGTTTTCCTAACGGAAGTAGGTGGACAAAACTTTAGTGTAGCCTAAAAGTGTGGACAAAACTTTAGGTCTTTTTTCGTTTGTGGACAATACTTTTAGGGAAGTTTTTGACAATTAACCCTTGTTATTTTTGTAGGAGTTGCCTGTTGCTTTTGTGATATTCAAGTCCCGCTGGGGTGCTGCTCTTGCTGCCCAATCTCAACAACACTCACATCCCCTTTTATGGATTACTGAATGGGCACCTGAACCAAGGGATGTATCATGGAGTAACTTAACAATTCCTTTCAGAGCCACGCCTCTTCACAAAATTGGAGTCTTTCTTGTTGCAGCACTTCTTACAATTTTCTTTGCTATCCCAGTTACTGCAGTGCAAGGAATAGCCAAGTTTGAGAAACTGAAGAAATGGTTCCCCCCAGCCATGGCAGTGCAGTTGATGTAAGGATTTTTGATCCATCCCTTTACTGTGAATACTTGTGAAATCTCTCATGTGTGTGTATTTAGTACCTCTATCTATACTGGTTTCTATCAATTCTAACTTATCTTGGACAGTGAGATGCAACATAAATTTCAGAAAGTTGTAGATTAATGAATGAAGTAAATAGCCTGGCATTGAATCATACTCTGTTAGATTAACTCAGCCAGTGTCAACATGTTTGCAATCATGTGATTTGCGTTCTTTATATTTCAAGCCACACTGTACTCTATCAGATCAACTAAGCCTATTTCAGTGAAAGGTTTGTTATTATGTAAATGGTATTATTGCTTAAATACCTTTTCCTTTTTTCCTTTGTGTATTGTACCATACAGACCAGGATTAAGCTCCATTGTGACAGGGTATCTTCCAAGTGCCATTCTGAAAGGATTTATACTCATTGTTCCTTTTGCAATGTATGGACTGGCTAAATTTGGGGGTTGTATCTCAAAGAGTAGGGAGGAGATAAAGGCTTGCAACATGGTTTTCTATTTTCTGGTTGGAAATGTTTTCTTCTTGACCATGCTGTCAGGATCCTTACTTGATGAAATTGGGGAATCTTTTGCCCATCCTAAGAGTTTTCCAAGTCATCTTGCAGCTGCTGTCTCTGGCCAGGTAAACTTATTCAAGTGAATTGATATCTTTGGCGATACGCAACCATTTTTCTTTTGCCAATCACAATATAGAGAAAAAAATATTGCCTTCATATTATTTATATTTTTGTTACATATTAACTCTTCATCACTATTGTGGTTGCTCTGGTGAATCAATATAGTTGTTATACAGAACTTATGGGTTCACATGAATTTATTTCTGTTTTACTTGTTTTCCAGGCAGATTTTTTTATGACATACATCTTGGTAGATGGCTTGTCAGGGTTTTCTTGCGAGATTCTTCAGCCTAGCTTACTCATTTGGGATTTTATTAAGTCACATACATATGGGCGGGGAAAGAAGAAAGATCCTTATCTTTTTGCACTACCCTACTTTAGAATTATTCCATTTGTCTCATTATCAGTGCTGATTGGTGTGGTTTACGCAGTCATAGCCCCATTGCTGCTCCCATTTCTTATTGGTTACTTTTGTCTGGGGTACATCGTATATATCAATCAGGTTAACTTTCTAACTAATATCATTCAGTTTTTTTTTCTTTATACGATCAGTTTGTTGTTCTTCCTCCTTTTGTCTATCTTACCATTTTGGTGGCATAAAAAATGAGAGTTCTTGTGATAGAGATAAAGGATTCCTTATTTGCTTATGTTCTGAGCATGCTGTTTATTCATTCTGTAGTATAGTTGATATACGCTTGTTGAGTCGATGGAAGATTTTCCGCTGCATGAGCATTTTATTATCCTCGTTAATGCAATATAAGGATCAACAAATTCAGCACACATCAGCCAAATTATCGTCAATGGAAATTATGGTATTTGAATTCTTATATAACCAATTTGATTTGGTGTGTAGCTCAGGAAGCATCAAGTTGCTGGTCCTCTGAACTTCTTCAGTATCTTTAATTAATATATCGACGGTTTCGTTAACCCCAATAGTTAATTCTCTGCCTTTTTCTGACAACAGTTTAGTGTTCTGAAATGCATGCGGTATTGTATAATTTGTTTATCGATTGTGCATGTTCTGAGATGAGTGATAATGTTATACTTGCATATCTAAGAACTGGTACCATTTGCTTCTGAGATGCTCAAAATGTGCGTACTGCTAGAAAGTGAACTTGTATGTTGGAAATATCAGTAGAAGGCTTCCACTGCTTTGCATACGATTAAATTCTTATACACTCTTATGATGGTTTCTATATTATTGTAATGACCTTTTGACTCTGTGGCTTGATCTTCTTACTATTATCAATACTGATGTTCAACAGATTGAAGATGTATATGGGACAAATTACGAGACATATGGAGAGTTTTGGCCATACATTCATCACTATATCATCGTTGCAATTATTCTCATGCAAATTACTATGATCGGTCTTTTCGGATTGAAGTCAAAAGCAACTGCTTCCATAGCTACAATTCCACTGCTCTTGTTCACTATAGCGTTCAACGAATACTGCAAAGCCCGCTTTCTTCCTTCATTTCACCACCTCTCCCTCCAGGTATGAATTTTTACAAGTAAATACATTATAAGTTGATCATAGCTAATACCAGATTCTTTTGTTATATAAGGTTTTAATTGTTATTTCTTGTTTTTGTGATGTTGATAAGAGCAGTATAGCCTAGAGTTTGGTGTTAGAAATTGAATTTGTAGAACTTATGCATGTGATGTGGTGATTATTATTCAACTCACTATTGAGATTAGATTTCCATTTTGAATTTGTGGCCAGAATGCTATGGAAAATGATGAGATTGACAGGAAGAAGGGTGAGGTTGAAAAGAACATAGAGAATGCAACAAAGGCATATTGCGCACCTTGTTTGCGGCCACAGAATTTGACGGAATCAGAATCAAGTTTTACAATGCCATCGGTTTCATCATCAGATGTATGATCTCAGCCTAAGGTTCACACTAGTGTCCTTTTTCCATTTTCTATACCAGTAAGAGACCCATTAATCAAACATGATTTCATTTTAGGTGTTGAAGCAATCTTCAAAATTAAGCATATGATCACAATTTTCTGTATTTTTTTTTCTGCAATCACTGAGGTTACAAAGCAAGAATGATTGCCAATTGGTTTTTCTTATTACTTGGATGCGTACTTGTCAGCTAAAAGGCCCAAAAAAGTATATTTTTGCTCAAAACACATCAACACAGACACAATCCAAGCTCAATATACAGAAGATGGTCGGTCAGACCTTTGTCCTGAGCAAAGCCATCCAGAAGTGTTTGTATGTATTTCTAGCAACTCCATCATCAAGGTTGCTTTTATACATGTTCTAGTTTTTTTTTGATAAGCAAGGATTTATTCACTTTATATACGGAGGACATATACAAAGGGGGGGCTGATCGACCTACAGGGATCAAGCCCAAAACGGACCAAAAACCAACCAAATCAGTTGCTGCGACACCTACACGATAACAATTTAGCCCCACACAGCAAAAACGGAAACGAAAAAAAAACGGAAAAAATCAGAAGCATCCTTCACGCTGGAAGCTAACTCCGATCTCCTCTTTTCTTCTTCTCCAAAATACAACTCGCCGGCTTGTCCAACCAAAGCGCCCAAGACGTGTCTTCATCCAACATGCCGCAACACTTCATTAAACCAAAGCTATACTGTTGTAACCGCAAAACCACAGAGTCGATCGGATCGAGCTTTGATTTAAAAACTGCCGAGTTTCGACAGATCCACAGACTCCAAAAGGCTGCATAACCGATTATCACCCAACCCCTCCACCATCTCCTGCTTCCTAGACCTTCCCAAGCCAAAATGCAACTTGTTATGTCTGCAGGCATCACCCACACAATGTTCCACCATGCGTACACTTTGCACCAGAAAAACCAAGAGAAATCACAGCTCAAAAAAAGATGTTCCTGATCTTCAAATTTGTCTTTGCAAAAATAACATCTCATTGCATTTAAGGAGATACGGCATCCCCGAGATTCCAAGAACGTCATAGTCGGGGCAGCTCTGTGAATCAGTAGCCATATGAACGTGCAATACTTAGGGGGGACCCCTTTTACCCAGAGAATTTGAGCCCATCTCGGAGAAGCGCCAGGAACTCCCATTAGTAGCTCGTATGTTAAAGGAGGACCCTTAGGCAACTTAGACCACACAATCTTGTCTCGAACATCCAATTTCAGACTAACTTGACTTATCAAAGCTAGCAGAATTTTGGCATCCTTATCCTCCCACGACCACAGCTCACGACGGTAATCTATTTTCCAATAACCATTTCTCCAATAGCTATGAACCCGCAATTCCTTAAACTTAGATGCCAAATAAAGCTGCGGGAACAACAAATAAAGGGGGGCTGCTCCAACCCAATGATCCTCCCAAAAACGAATGCGATTTCCATCTCCAACTACCCAGTGCGCGTTTTGACCTCCAAAGATCGCAGCAAACTTGGGGTCCGATGCTAAGCTCATGATATGGTCTAGAACGTAAGAATTACCTCTGCGATCCAGAGTTGCAAGATCCCAATCCTGAAGATTCCACCCATAGATGGCGCAAATCACCTGCTTCCACAAACCGTCCTCCTCCTCAGCGAACCTCCACCACCATTTTGCTAATAAGCTCTGATTGACTTCTTCCAAACGCCTTAAGCCCAAGCCTCCTTCCTGTTTAGGTTTGCAAACATCCTCCCATTTAACTTTATGAATAGCTCTTTTGGCGATACAGGTTTGCCAAAGAAATTTTCGCTGCCATGCTTCCATTACTCTAATCACCGAGGCCGGGGCTCGAAACAACGACATATAGAAAATCGGGAGTGCCGCTAAGGTAGACTTGATTAGAACAACCCTTCCTGCAAAGCTTTGATGTTTGGCTTGCCAAAGATTGAGAGAAGCTTTGAATTTCGATATAACGGGCTCCCAAAAAATTCTCCTCTTCGGGTTTAATCCTAATGTAAAACCCAAGTACTTGAAAGGCAGTGTCTCCACCATACACCCCAAATTAGTCTCAACCAGAACTGAATTTAGAGTTCTTCCATTCAAGATTACTGCCACTGACTTGTGGTAATTGATTTTAAGCCCTGACACAATTTCAAAAGTAGATAGCTTGACCTTTAGGTTTGATAGCTCATCCGAACCACCAGTGACGAATAGAATAGTATCGTCTGCGAACTGGAGATGAGATAGGACCGGGCCTGCACTTCCTACACTGATGCCTCCAAACTCGCCTGTTCTCAAACCGTCTTCTAACACCTGATGTAACCCTTCCGCTGCAATTAGGAAGAGAAAGGGTGATAAAGGACAACCCTGTCTCAACCCATTTTCTATAGCGAACTCTTCACTTGGCGAACCGTTAATCAAGACCGAAGCATAGGCTTGGCAGCAACCTTTAACCCAACCTCTCCAAACCTGTCCAAACCCCATAGCTTCCAAAACCTCATCCAAATAGCTCCACCGGACCTTATCGTATGCTTTTTCGAAATCCAGCTTCAATATCAAAGCCTCCTTCTTCGTTCTTTTAATCATTTGTATCACCTCCGAGGCTATCAACACCCCATCAACAAGTTGCCGTCCCGCTACAAACCCACTCTGGCTGTCGCTAATTAAGTGAGGAATCACCAACTTTAAGCGGTTGGCTAATAATTTGGCAAGGATCTTATATGGAGCCGAGATTAGGCTTATGGGCCTGAACTCGTTCAAAGTTTGAGGATCGCTGACTTTCGGAATAAGCACCAGAAAGGCTGAATTTAAACCTTTACCCACTGTACTGGAAACTTGAAACTCTAACAGAAAATTCACCACGTCCGGACCAACAAAATCCCAACAATGTTTAAAGAACTTCATTGTGAATCCGTCCGGTCCCGGGGCCTTATCACCCCCGCAATTGGACACCGGCAAAATCTCTTCCGGGCCGAAGGGAGCTTCCAAATCATTATGTTGGATCGGGGACAAATATTTGAAAGGTAGCTGAGGTAAACCAAAACGCAGCCCTGTGGGTCGAGCAAAACGATGAGCAAAATGCGCTGCTGCTGATCTTTTAATATCAACCGGCTCCACCAAAACCCCTGTGTCTCCTTGCAATTGACTTATTTTGTTTCGACAGGCTTTAAGATTCGCTATTCTGTGGTATAATTTGGAACATTTATCACCATGGGCGGCCCACTCTAATCTTGCCTTCTGACACCATATGTTGGTCAATTGTTTAGTTTTACAAATCAGCTCCGCTTGAAGCTTGCCCCTAAGACAGCACTCCTCCGAGGTCAAAGCTCTATCATCAAGAATGGAGTCTATGTTCTCTAACTCAGCCACCAACTGATCCACCTCCAAATCCACCCTCCCAAACACCTCCCTGTTCCATCTTTGTAGATCGAGCCGAAGACACTTAAGTTTAAACCATAATTTGTAGCTGGCCGAACCTGCGCACTCATACGACTCCCACAGTTTTCGCACATCCTCCCGAAAATGCTTATGTTCGAGCCATGCATTAATGAATCTCGATGGTTTCGGGCCCCAGTTGATCGACAAGGCTGCTAACAGGATGGGGCGATGATCCGATAGAAGTTTGGGTAAGCCCTTTTGTGAAACAACACCCAGTAGACTAAGGGCTTCTGGGGAAAGAAGGAACCTGTCGAGTCTCGACGCTTTTGATGACGATCCGTACCAGGTGAATTTGCATCCCACAAGAGGTAAATCTTCCAGCATAGATTCAGTGATAAAGTCATTGAAAGCGCTACAATCTCTTGTCGAAGTCACACTATGCCTGCGTTCCTCCACTCCTCTAACTGCATTGTAGTCTCCGGCCATAATAATACAATCTCCAAGTGTTTTCAAATGCACCAGCAGCTCAGCCCACAAAGATTCTCGGTCTCTGGGCAAATTTGGGGCGTAAACATTGATCAAGTCAAGTTTGATATCTCCTTTGACCATCTTACCTCTCCACACAACCGATTTGCCGATTGGAATATGGCTCTCCAATTTCAGGATCCCTCTTTTCCAGAAAATGCCTGTCCCTCCTGAGGCACCCACCGCCGGAACATGAACAAAGCTCCACTCTGCCGAGAAGCCGCAGCTCCTCAAAAATTTTCCATCTATCTCCGCTAGTTTTGTCTCTTGCAAGAACACACAGTCCGGATTGTTCTTCCGGATCACCCCACGAACACATCTCCTCTTGTGAGGAGCATTCACTCCTCTCACATTCCAAGAGAGGAGTCTCATTGCAATTCAATCGGACCCAATTTCGGCACACGTGTTTGTGCCGATCACGCTACCAATCCACTCACCTTCATAATCACTCTCCTTCTCTGATTCTGTGATAGGATTTCCGTCTATTTCCACGTCTAAGTTTTCGAATTGGTCTAAGAAATCTCCAGATGCTATGGCTTTCTTGCCAACTGTTTTAACATAATCCCACATACGCCTATTCTTCTCTTTCGAGACACTTGTGGATCGGTTTTGGGCTTGGATCATGTAAGATACCATTTGATTCTTACCGCCCTTGGAGTTTCCTTTTCTTCGAGTCTTTCCATCTTTCACGACAAGAGATCTAGGTGTTACTTGCGTGCCACGCAAATCATTCGAGTCACTGATGGGCTTCAGCGCTTCGTGGACTAGGCCCTCCTCAGAGCTCGCGAAGATTTGAGCTAACTTTGTGATCTTGTCTATCGCAATTGACTGCGAAATTGACTCCGATCCAATCCCAACAAGTTCCTTAGAATTAGGGATTACTTTCCTTCCGCCATCACTTTCCTTGTAACCACTTCCTGTACCGCCACCGGTTCCACCTCCGTGAGAAACCTTTCTCCCCGAATTGACACCTCCACAACAGTAGATTTGATTTTGATGGGGCTATGAACCAATAGAAAAGCTTTTCCAAAGGTAGTGTCGCAGTCTCCTTCTCTAAGCACCGTTAAAAGTCCTCCCAGTTCCTTTCCAATGGCGTCGAAAGTTTCAGAGCACCAACCATGGAAGGGCAGCCCCTCCACACTTATCCATTGGAAAAAACCTCCCTTCAAGAACCTCTCGTTTTCGTTGGCTTGTATTTGAAACCATCTATTCAGCCACATCCAATTTGACGCCCTCAGACTGTCGCCGAATTCTCCCTTTGCGCAAGAGATGAGGAAGACTCTGTTACCGAAGTCTTTAACCTCTATGTCCTTGATATTTTCTTGTGCTAATGCATAATGTAACTCACTTGTCGAGTAATTTGAGTGAGCTATGCCCAAGACTCCTTCTCTCACTGCCCGATATTTCTCCTCTATCCAGTCGCCGATGCAATGTTTAGTTGCTCGCCGACTTAACTGGTTTTCAACGAAGTTCCTCTTCTGAGACTGTGGTTCCAACGGTTTCTTCTTCCAATTTTCACTTCCCCCTGAGTTGTTTTCTCTACGCGCTGGAACAACCAGGAGTTTTTTACCACTGAAGAATCTCCCATTTAACCCCAATATCATCTCCTTTGCTTCTGCTAAAGATCTCGTATCGATAAAACCGAACCGTTCTCCTTTTCTATTCGGTCGGCGGCTCAGATAGGCTCTGTCCACCGTCCCAAATTCCTCAAAGGATTTGGTGAACCACTTCTCACTTGCAGCGCCGGGGATGTTGCACACGAACAGTTGAATCCTGTTCCTTTTTTCTTTCGAACCCTTCTCTTCCTCTGTAAATACCTCTCCGGTTGTGTCAATCGGTTTACAAATCTGAGAGGCTAGTTTCCGGACAGCCCTCCCTTCAATCACCACGTCTTTGTATAACGGTGATGGCCGCTCTCTGATCTCCGACTCTCCTCTGCTACGACTGCCGATCTCCTCCGCGCTCCTGCTGCCGCTCTCCATTTCTTGAATTTAGAATTTTTATACCATTTCACTTATGTTATTGTAGGGGCAATTTAACTCTGTCTTTAACGATACTCCTTAAAATAAGTATAGGGTCATGATCTATTACGTTTTGAAAATAATGATTCTTTTTGTATAACAATTCTTTCGTCTTCCTTGCGATTTACCATATAAGTTTATGTGATAGATATATACTTGAAAGAAAATTAGAATTTCTATAACTTTAATGTAGGAACTAGAGTTATACACCAAAGAAGTATTGGAGTTGAAGGAAAAGGTTAAGACTATGCTACTCACTTCTACCCATAATTTGATTGAGAATATCACTGTTATCAACTCATTGTGTCGCCTTGGCGTCTCTTATCACTTCGAGGAAGAGATCGAAGAGCAGCTGCAACGTATTTTTGTTGATGCCAATCAAAAACTTATCTCGTGTAATAACAGCCATGACTATGACCTTTACACGAGCGCACTCCTATTCCGGGTGTTGAGGCAACATGGTTACAAATTGTCTTGTGGTAAGTATTTATACATTCGATCGCAATAATATACGTGATGTCATGTATATGCCGTAACCATTCTAAGACTGATAAATTTGAATCAGAAATATTTAACAAGTTTAAGGATAGTGATGACAAATTCGGAGAAACTATAGCGAGCGATGTAAGAGGAATGCTTAGCCTATATGAGGCTGCACATGTGAGAGTACATGGAGAAGACCTTCTTGAGGAAGCCCTAACTTTCACCAAGACTCATATGGAGTCCTTGGTTCGTGATCATCCTAACCATCCTCTTGCAAGAGAACTACTCCAAGCTCTTGAGCAACCCCTCCACAAAGGGATGCCTAGGCTTCATGCAAGGCGATACATCTCCTTTTATCAAGAAGATAAATCTCGAAATGAGACGCTACTCAAATTTGCCTTGTTAGATTTCAATCGAGTACAACTATTACATCGACAAGAACTTGCTTCGATCACAAGGTATGATAAATGTGTGTATACTAGTAGATTGATATAAGACAGACCAATTCACTCTACTACTCAAAACATCCACAAATTATACCATACACTTACCGATCAATATCCAATTACACAATTGTGCATCATGTTTTACAAACAGACACATATATACATAACAAAGTTGATACAATGTTTTCGCTCACAGGTGGTACAAGGAATTAGGGGTTGTAGCAAAATTGGGTTATGTAAGAGATAGACCAGTAGAATGTTTCTTCTGGAAGGTAGGAGTGTACTTCGAGCCCCATCATTCACGTGCCAGGATCATATTGACTAAAATGTTGCAAATTCTTTCACTCATTGACGATACATATGATTCGTATGGTACATTTGAGGAACTTCAGTGTTTTACAAATGCAATACAAAGGTCAGAAGTTGAAAAAATAATACCGCGTTAGATTTCGTTGACGATAATTTTAGAATTTCATCTATTAATCGTTGTGCGCAGGTGGGAGTGGGATGCTAGTGTTGTTGATCAACTACCAGACTACATGAAATTTCTTTACAACACTATTCTACATTTTTTCAAAGAATTGGAAACTGAGATGACCAAAGAGGGAAGGACTTATTGTGTCAAGTATGCTATAGATGATGTAAGATCTATGTAGTATGTACTATTGATATTTCTCTAAGTGTTTGTGAATGATAATACTAACAAAAGCTTGTTTTTTTTTTGGAATATATATATTGTAGCTGAAGGAATTAGTTACTTACTACTACATTGAAGCCAAGTGGCTGAACGAGGACTATTACCCGAGCTTTGATGAGTACATACAAAATGCATTGGGTACATCAGGTTCTTATATGCTTATAGTTTCGTCCCTGATCGGAATGACAAGATTCGTAGGAAAAGAAGAAGTTGAATGGATTCGTTCTAAACCTAAATGTGTGAAAGGTTGTGAGGCAGTTGGTCGACTTTTGAATGACATTAGAAGTCGTAAGGTTAGTGATATATTATGATATTAGAAGTTAATTCATTTTCTAATAATACTTTTAAATAATAATTTGTTTCAAGTCAAAGTTTGATGCTCGCTTTCGCAAGAGTGTGTTACTAGAGTCTCATATTGAAAATATGTGAATCAAAACACCGGCTAAAATAACAAGTTAGGACTTTTATTATCTAATGTCTGAGTTTTAAGATGAGTAAGACTTTAACGGCTTCAAAGTGAAGTCTGTTTTTGGTTTAAAATGGATTTTAGACATAGTAGGAGTTCCATTAAGAGTATGTAAAATATATAGAAAAATAAGTAAGAGGTTTAGAGGTCTTAGAATTTGAACTCACTTATTACTATAAGATACCAACTTTGTTATCATATTAACCTAATATAATTTTGTACTATAAGATTGATTAATTAGAAAAAGGCCTATCAAATTAGTTATTATGTAAACTCAATTATTTGACTATCATAAATTGATCAAATTTAACTCTTTATTGTCGGCCCAACCATATTGAAACATTTAAACGACATTAAAAGATAAAACAGAGTAAAATTATATAATTTCAGTTTCGAGAGTCTAGTGAGTAAGTTTTGCATGTTGTTGACCAAACTATTTTCTTATAGTTTGAGCAGAAAAGGAGGAACAATGTTGCATCAGCAGTAGATTGTTACATAAATAAGTACGGAGTATCTGAAGAAGACGCAGTTGATGAGATTAATAAAATGGTCGAAGATGCGTGGAAGGACATGAACGAAGCGTGTATGAAACCTACTGCAGTCTCGACGAATGTTCTTATGCGAGTCGTCAATCTGGCAAGAACTACAGATGTGATCTACAAATTTAATGATGGATACACATATTCTAACACAAAGGTCAAAGACTACATTACTTCGTTATTCATTGATCCCATTGTTGAAAAGTAAACTTAATTTCTTGTAGCATGCACTATGTTGCACTCTATATTAGCAAACTTGTACTTGTCCATGTAATAAGTGTGCAATAAGGCGAATTAATATGAAATGAGTGGCAAGATGTTTCTCCTGTAGCCTATACGAATATATGTCCATATCAAGCTTGATCCAACCTATAAGCTCAAACTGATAGGTGGAGACATCAATATGTTTATCAAGTGACCAATGCATCTATACACTTCCGACACACACTTTAACATTCCAATCCCGTTTCCATTAAATCTGGAACTGCCTTACAGACCAGCTCGATTTGCATCAACATTCAGAACAATAATAGTGCTTGAACTTTAAAACAGTCCATAGAAAACTTTGAGAAAACACTCCAACAAACGTACCAATAAATACCCTTGTATAGAGCTGGATGACTTGCGGAACCACGACCACAAAGCAGGCTAAAATAGAGAAGTTGCCCGGTTGAATACCGTCGCCTAACACTGCAAATACATTGCAGAAGAATGCAACTATCATTGTCACCATTGCCTGCATCGTAAATCTTGCCGCGAATTCATGCATAGCCAAACGAGTTTGCCTGTTTACCACCATTGGCAAGAATATATGCAAGAACACGGCTACGCATGACAGTACCATGGCCAGGCTATCTAGCAGCACAAACGCTTGGAATGCTCTGCTTTTTGACAGAACTGCTAGGCCCTGTTTGGCCCCATTCTCATTGATGTACCCTCCAGGCAACGTAAAACCCGATGCAAATGTTACTGTTGCTATGAGTGCTGCTACTACCAAATGGGCCGCCCTCGCTTCCCGTAGTAAGTCGCTCTCTCCATCCCCATTGCTCGTATTGAACTCTTTCCTACTCTCACCACCGCCTATGTTCTTGTCCTTCCCCAGCACTCTCCCACCGGGTTTAAAACCTAAGCGTTGTAGTTGCTTCCGAGCACTTACCTACAAAACTCATATGATTCAGTACTGCTAGAATATAAAATTATAATCGAGCCTTCAACTACCAACATAAGGTCCAAACTCATGAAGGGGAGAAGTTATTACCTCTAGCCTTAAAACACTAGCAGTAGGGGCCATGTCCATAACATTCATGTTGTTGTTGTTGTAAGCCATCTTATCAACTCTAGAGTCTCTTTTGAGAAGATGGGTGGACAAGGGCATCACCGGAGAAGCAGCAAGCAAATGGAGCGCCGTGTTCCCCTTGTCGTCCCTTTTGTCTATGAGGTGGCCTAGAGATCTTTTGAGGATCAAAACATTCACCACAGCTCTGGCATTGCTCTCCACGGCCAAGTGAAGCACATTGCGCCCTCTTTCGTCCACCAGCTCGAAACAATCCGGACACTTGGAATAAAATATTTCCACCACCCGCGGACGGTCTATTTTTACTGCAACGTGAAGGGCCGTCTCCTTCCCTTCCGTCGTGGCAATGTAGGCACATTCTATGTCGTGGCCTAACAAGTCGTCTACAATTTTGTAGTGACCAAAGTGTGCTGCATAGTGAAGTGGAGTCCATCCTTGTTGGTCTACTTCCTTAGACAGAGACTTAAACCCGTTTTTAGCTAGTATTATCTTCGCCATTTCTACATGCGAAATAAATGAGAGATCATAAAATCAGACAACACCAATGCATAAAATCAGGAAGCAATGTCAATATGCAAATGTCAATTCACCTCTGTCACCGCGAATAGCAGCAGCATGCAAAGCATTTCTGCCGATCGGACCACCATAAGCAGGCGATTGACATTTTTCTACAATCTTTTTGACCAATTCATAGTTTCCTCTCTCTGCAGCCAAGTAAAGTGGAGTTTCAAAGGCTTCATTCGCACGATATGGGAAATCAGGATCTTGCTCAATCAGAAGGTTGGCCATAGCAGAGTGATTAAAGCGCACTGCTTGGTGCAATGCGGTTTCTTTCTTCGTGTCCTCCTTCCCTAGCATCGCTCTGACTCTATCGTCACCACGTTCTTGGCCGTATTGAAGGAGAACTTGTGCTATGTGAACATGGCCATACCTTGCGGCCATGTGCAGGGGAGTCTGGCCCATGTCATTGGCCTGTACTTGCAGTGATGGACATGTGTTGAGAATTTCTGTGGCTCTGTCAGCTGACAAGTGTAGTTTAGGATACTGTGAAGTGATAAAGATATGCAAGACCGTGTTCCCTGTTGGAGTGACGAAGCAGCTGAGCTCTGACTCTAAAGTCTTTCTCTTGAGAACGCCAATGTCTCCCTCTCTTGCAGCATGATAAAGATGAGCTTCCATGCGCCTGCTTGGTAGGCTTTCTCTCTGAATTGCGCCTTTTGCATAACTTGTTTCCAGGAAGAGCCAAACTTGAGTGGCCGTGTCAAGGCCAACCACACAACTATGCACTTGCTCAGATAACGTTCCCACGATAAAAGTTCTGAGCACTTGATCTCTTCTTTTCCAAGAAAGATTGTTAGATACAGCTCCGGTGGAGTGTTGCGCATCAGCAACTACATGATTCAGAAGATCAAGACTCTCGATTAGTGGATAAATCTGATCCCTCCATAGCATATAATTAGTGGATGAGCTTAGCTTTGTTGGCACCAATGTCATCATTCGGGACATTACACATATCATATCCGGGTGGTCGATGAGGACGTCATTGATAGAGGCATACTACAATTGAAGATTGAAAATTTGAGAGATTCTTTATGCAAATAAGAAGAGCATAAAAGGCATTATGAGTGTGTCAATTAAGAGAGAAGAGATGTGGCAGAAGATAGAATTGAACGTACCAGCTCTAGAATCGGGCTGGGCTTTTATGAACTGAGGAATGCTCTGAGCAGTGATTCTTGAGAGCAGAGGGGATGAAGTTGGTTTTAGAGCCATGAGCATCACTGGTTCCGAATTTAGATTATGCATCGCTTGACTTTTCGTTGGATGGTGAAAACAATTGTGATATACCGGTTCAAAAATGATGACCCCACACGAAACGCGTTGGAAAGTACGTCCTCGACTGCTTAATTTTGTAGACTATACTATATTACTCATTCAACCAAGGAAAACATGTTAAATAATTAATTTAGACCTCTCATAGCCTTATTTTATTTTACAGGATTCAAAATTACTTAAGGGCATGGGTAGCTGTGAGTGACTTTTTTAATGGGTTAATTGGTTTTTGTTTCGATTAAAATCAGTTAAATTATTAAAAGATTCAAATTTTCTTATAAGTTAAAGAGCATGTGTAGCAACGCTTATTGGTCAACTAGTCAAAAGACTAGAGTGGATCGCCACACATCAATGTTGGGAGTACGGAGTCGACGCAGTATGACTTTTTGGTCGCATTATGTCAATGTTTTGAAGAGTAGTCATTGTTTGTAATCCGGTCCAACGCTCAAACTCTAAACGAAAAGCTAAACTCGACAACCATGTGTGCAACGGTAACATGGATTGGCGTTGACAACGAAGTCGCCAAATTCAGCGTTGAACACTGACCAACGGCACTCGAAATATAAATTACGGATTTATTTACTTTTTCATATATCTCGCACAATGGGCAATTCCCCGAGTGTTGCAAAAATTGGTCTTGGCGGTGCTTAAGCACTAATTTTTACAACGCTTATTTACAACACCTACCGATTTTGATGTTTTTATCTTAAATCGTTATTATTAGTCATTTTATATATATATTTTTTAGCAGACGGAAGAGATTTTATTAATATGGAGATAAAAGGGCCATAATGACCGTACAAACGTGGAAATCAACTATCAGGATGAGATACTGTTCTAGTAACAGCCGAAACACTGATCTTATAACTAAGTACCCGGTAAAAAGCAGGGAGATGCTAGAGGTGGTTCCCTATTCCAACTGTGCTTCGCACTGCAGATCCATGAGGCTTTTCCCGCCATGACTTGACCGGTCTTGTTATGTCGTAACACTCGGCCAAGGAGTTTGTCAGGGAAAGGAGATATTTGATACACATAAGACGGGGTGTGGCTCCTCAGTGACAACCCAAGATGCCCTGGGGGACTCATGGC
>JAYMSV010000137.1:0-21251 GCA_036897745.1 Erodium moschatum
GAGCCATGGGCCGAACCAGCTCTGATACCATGTAAACGCCCTATCCAACCCAAAAGCTCGAACTGATGGGTGCTTATCAAGTGTTCAATCTGTCCTTACACTTTCAATGTGGGACTTATACTATATGCTTATCAAGTGTTCAATCTGTCCATACACTTTTAATGTGAGACTTATACTTCAACAATTTACACCAAAGGCATGACGGTTCAAAGACACACATCCACCAATTATTCAACAACACAAATGTACTTTCACAAGGAAAGGTTCAAAGATGTTATCTGTCGATCCTACATGTATCGACCTTGTGGAGTCAACACCACATCAATCTCTTTTTGAGATTATTGATTTTTTTTTTATTTGAATGTGAAATTAAAACTCAAAAGTGGTAAAAATTACAATCTCAATTAATTATAACGGACACATGATATTAGTCCAGCCACATAATTGGAAGTTGGAGGTATCATGGGCAACATTTGTTGGCAGCCGAAGGGATAATAAATTATCAATTGCAGTCTGTGTATCTGTTTTTGCCTTCAGGATTGGCCTTTGTGAAGGAGCATCGTACCCCAACTTTCTTTAGTTCGATTTCGTTCAGTACAACTAAAGCCAAACCTACCACCAGACGTTCTTAAAAAAAATCATACCCTGCAAATGAAAATAAAAGAAACCAACTACAAAAACTTGCTCCGAATTATCCATCTATCTCAATGGAAGTTCACAATTTTGATACAACAAAAACAAACTATACTGCTCTTCAAGAGAAGTAGTCACAATCATCCTAGACTTTGGTCACTCGCATTTTGGCCCCCATCAACATCTGCAATGAAGAGAAGCATCAGACTGCTGAAACCATTTGTTCAAGCATGTCTCAAATTTATAAGGAACCATCAAAGTCAATGACTAGCAATACTGCCAATCTTTTCTTACACACGCATTGATTAAAATGGAAATATAAATAAAATTTTAAAGTTAAACATGCAATTGTCAAAATAATAAGAAAATGTCCATGACCCTGAACCATAAATAATAAGAAAGAGAAGGGAGTTAATACACTTAAAAGGAAAGCAAACATATAATGTGGTTGACTGATGTATGTAAATGAGGTGAGCTCAACGGCAATATGATGCAATTAAGAAAGGGAAGCCATAAAATCACAACCAGAGAGGCCAGGATGAGAACTAGTGTAACAATGATCAAAAGCAGAGATTGGAATTTGCACACATGGTGGTTGCAGCATTTAGAAATTCAAAGTTCTGAATCAACATAGGAGGATCAGGAATAACTTACAGAATTTTTGCAAGCTTTGATAGCAGCGTCCCTGTCCTCTTCTGAAGAAAACGTAACATAACCGTACCCGAAATTTTTTGAGGTTTTCGGATCCACATTGACCACTGCACTGAGTACATTTCCCCTCTCGGCAAAATGCTTTTTCAAACTTCTAGAATTCACTCTTTTGTCAAGATTTTTTACAACAACTTTGTGAGGGCTGTTAATGAATTCCAGAGGGATACCACGTGCCTCGTCTGATGTTAAAGGTATTTCTGTAATGTTTACTTGGAGTTTAAATCCTTTAACTTCCTGTCAAAGAAAAACAGATAGACCTAGTTAATCAATCCTTCATGGTCATGTGATATATACTAAAAAGTTAGCAATAAACAATATCTCCTTTTTGTATTTCTTGTCAGATAGAAACTACTAGAGCTTACTGCGCCATTTAGTTTCTCTATAGCTGCATTAGCATCCTCAACGGTCTTCATTATAACAAACCCGAATCCACGGCTCTTTTTGTATTGCTTCTTATACATAACCTAAAAAAACATAGAGAAAAGGTTATTATAATTTCAGAGTAACCTCTAGACACATCAAGAGACAAAGCAACCCCCACCTCACCCCTTGTCATCCTTCCCTACATTTCAATACCCAACTAATTCTTCGGATCCACTTTCCACCGGCTACTCCCTTCATACTGACTAGGATACATTTATAATTGAAGAATTATAAAAATAACATTATTGATTTCAATCAATTCAACAGCAATCACATTCTTGACAGTCAGAGCCATGATAAATCGGTAGCACTTACGAAGTCTTGGAGAATGCATTAAACAAGAACTAAACTACACACTAATGTTGACTTGCCTGAGCCAATTAGGGTAAGAAAATGTTGTCAATACTATTTTAGGTTGAGCTGTTCGATGGTTAAGATGCTACAATAGCCATTGCATAACCAGTGATCACAGATTATCCAAACAGAATGCATGTAGTGATGACACGGCACATAAGTAAAACAGGTATTAAACACGCTCCATTAAGAGCTTGAAGGTAGGAAAAGAAATAGGTGCAAAGCAGCACCAGAAACAGGAAAACCTGTTGGACCGAAAACTAGTAACTGAATTTTGATTCTCAGCTAAAAGTCCAAAACCCATCTGTCTGACATCAATTAACAGTAACACCAATCATCCATCCCAGTGACATGATGCCCTTCCATGTCAACATTTAAGCACATCATGGATGGTGCATATCAAGTATGCAAAAGTCAAGAATACTTGAAAGATAAAATTTATAAGGAGAAGAAACTAGGTCCAAAAGGGAGTGGCATTCTCTAGATTCATCCACATTATGAGGAGTTGTAATGGTAAACCTCACTGGACCAATACAAGTTTTGTATGGCTTTCATGAATCACAATTTGGTTTCCTCCATTGTATCTGAGAGTCTATCCTAAACCATCACAAGGAGAAGTCATGGCTATGATGACATGGTTTAGAAGCATCAAAATCTACCCAACAAATCTACATACCATAAGGCAATAAAAAAAAATCATGGAAAAGATAATCATTTTCCCCCATCTCACCAAATTGCTAAACATACCAAGATAAGGAAATCACCACAGCTTCCCTTGGAACAGAATTGCCCAAACAATAAATTTTCAAAGCAACAAACAAAGAAATAGAAGAAGCCGTACCTCAGCTTTATCAACAGCACCATGTTCCTCGAAAATCTTTCTTAGCTCGTCGCTGTCAATACTGTACCGAAGGTTCCCAACGTAGAGTGTTCGCTCCTCCTCCTCGGTCCTCACGTGATCAGAAACGACTGTTCGTTCGGCGACAACGAAGAGTCTTGTTCTGGAGTGCTTGGAGGTCAGAAACAGAGGTGCAGATGCGAATGTATGGGCTGGGGTGAGGATTTGGAAGGAGAGGTTTAGCGGGATAGCGATGGGTTTAGCGGCGGCGGAGATGTGGTGGTGGGAGAGATTGGGCGGTGCCATTAGAGATGATACTGCAGCCATTTTCGTCTCTCAACTCCGCAAAAGAGAAGCAAATGGGAAATTGGGCGTTGTGGCTGAGACTGCTGTGCTTTGTTTATCATCGCATTATCCAGTTCGCCCACCTATCTCACCCGCGGGTGAATTTTACATTATCTTTCATGTCACAGCCAGATCCCTTTGTCAACGTTTATTTTTAATCTTTTCTAGGAAAATTTCACTTGATTACACTTTTGTTTTCTTTATTGAGCGAAAGAAACCATCTTTTATTACTTCAATTGGGAATACGTATGAAAAGAAATAGTGAAGTAGTAGGGCGGTCTGGGGACACCGATGCAATCTGCTCATAAAACTATAACCGAGACATAATCGGTTTTGAAAGAAAGGCTAAATGTCAACCAACATGAACTAAAAAAACTGGACATAACTAGAAAAAGAGCTATAAAAAAAGGGATTGATTCTGCCTCGACCTGAAACAAGTAAACGGGCTTAAATACAATTTTTTTCTCGAGGTGGACCATAGGGCATATGAGATAAGTGCACAGCTTGATCAGGGATCACAGTGATCGGTGGAGAAACACAAACATAGGGTATACAATATGTTAGACGTACAAGACAACCAATAATATTAAATACTCTATACTTGCTAGATAGTTATATTACAAACTCCAAGCTAAAGCATAAACAACATAACACAATGAATAGAAATTAAGCAGCGTCTGCTCACTTGCAATAATGCAGATATTATCGTAAATTCGAACTCATATCTTCCATATAAAGGTTGAGCCTTGACGAACGAGTTGTCCCCTTGAAGTAAACTTTCACTTTTCATTTTGTTTTGATTTATAAATTTGTTTTGATCTAGATTTATCATATAACAAATACATATTCTGCATTAAATACTTATAAATTATTTCAAATACATATTTACATACTTCTATAACACATCACACATGTATTCTTACTTTAAAATAAAAATGTGTATAGTTATTTATTTAATCTACACCAAAAACAATTTGTAACATGGGGATAATATATTAATTAAAATACCCGAAGGTATGGGCCATAACAAAACTATTTAACACAAAGAAAATATGTGATTTGAAAATAAAACAAAAATTCTTTACATCGTGGGACTTACAGAAAACAATCTATTTGTTCTCAACCTAGAGAGTTGGAACAAAAAGATCGGTGTGATCGGGTGTCACCATATTGCGATAACGATCGGAGTAATTAGAACAGCTGCTGAGAACGGTGACCTAGAACTAGGCCTACCAAATACCGGAGTACTGGTGGTGCACAAATGGACTAAAGATTCCCTCGTGGATCCAATGAACGTCACCCTCCCCTGGATAATCAGGGGGGGCTATAAACGCGAAGATGCTAGTTCTGAGATGGTTGGGGAAATATATGTTAACACTTGGTGGATCATCTACCACCTAATAGCAATGAGGAGGAGGTATCAACTGCCTTCTCACTGGTCCCTATGACACTCATTAGGAAAGGTGGGAAGGCTTTCCATCCCCGTCTGTTTCCCGAAGCCCCATCGGAGTCCTCCAACTTAGAGCCCGAGAAATCTACCATTGGTCGACAGAAACCATGTGCCTGACAGTTCTAGAGCCATAGTCCGGTCTCCACTCGTTCCTAATGAGTATGTCTGGGTAGGGCCTCGAAAAAAAATCGTGTACAGAAGGGGTGTCTTCCTACTCCAGACGCCTCCTCCAATCGAACCAGATGAGACCCCTGTGGTGGGGTGTGCCCCCTTTTATGTACTTTAATTAGATTTGTTTTTTAATTAATTATCTAATTTTATGTATTTTATTTCAATTTTATTTAGTAGTTATTGTTTTAAGAACGAATTTAATAAATATAACAAAAACGTAATTAATTATCTAGTCAGCACTTCTACAAACCCTGCTCTCCATACATGCACCCCACGATGTGGAAAACTCTCACTTTTAAGAAGGGCAGATTCACAATTCGTCCTAGTCAGCACATGAATCCCACGATGTACGATGTACATGCTCGAAGCCACACAGGGAATGACACATTTCCAAATGATACACACAAATTAGTTATCAGTATCGCAGAAGATATATTCAATTCACAATTGCAAACATCCCATTTATATCTTGATTCTCATTGGTTTACGTAATAATAGACAAGTGTCACACTACATAGTAAAATGGTGAAAGTCCACATGGATTAAAAAATCAATTTATTCAACCAACCTCCTGTTAGAATACAATATCCTAATCGCTCAAAACTGGACTGCATGCCGGATTTAGACCATCCAAGCAAAGATTATTGGAAACAATCGATTAAAAAGAGCACGTGAAGTTGTTATAATGCCTCAATAACCTTCAAGGGCATGCCTATCTCAATCACAAAAAAAGTTCCCAACCATATATCACTACTGTGCTAAAATACCACCTAAAACTCGGTGAAGAAATCAATTGTTTTCACCTAAAATGATTCAAACTTCATTCTGTGACTTTAGGTTTGCCCTTGTGCTTCTTGGAATCCATAGCCCCCAAACCTTTGCCCAATCCCACAGGCTGATCTTGCCCAGCAATCTTCTGCTCTTCTTTCTTCTCAAGGTTTGGACTTGAAGAGTGGCCATTGGCTACTTTGTTTGGTACATCCGGTTCCTTCTTGGCCGCAGCTTTCTTTCTGGCATCAGCAACAGCACGAGCAGCCCTTTGATCAACTCCACGTCCTCGAGGAAGGGCATCACCGATTATTGCTGCATTCAAAGATTGATTGGCGGAACTACTAGATTTTCCTGCTATGGCTTGAAGTGCGTGTATCAGGTTCGGATGAGCCTGCATCACAAAGTTGAATCAACCATCAGCTCATTATTTTAGTTACCCAGAAACATTTTAATCTTGTAAGGAACACCACCTTGAGTAACTCCAGATGATTTTGAGCAGATGATGGATTAACAGCTTGGCCTTTTTGCTTTTGTGCAGTCATCTGGGTTTCACGCAGCTTAAACGTCTTCATCCAGTTCTGAGAATCACGTGTCCTTGAGTCCTCCTCCCCTAGTTGCTTAACAAGTATATCATAGGTTTTCTTCTCATGCTGCCATATTTAAATGCTTTGATCAGGTTATCATGACAACCCATAATAACAAAGAAGCAACACTTATCTCCAACCAGAAATCACATACCTGGTGAGAGAGTTTGAAGGCACCCATGCAATTGAAGGCAATGGCAAGAGCGTGATAGCACACAGCAGTCTGTATATGTTCCTCTCCTAAGAGCCTCTCATTCTTCGTCAAGGCTTCTTGCAGATAGCGAAGAGCTGTGTCCATCTTCCCAATGTCCTGGTACATCATTGCAACATTTATGAAAGTTGCAGCAACATCAGGATGGTCCAGCCCAGATGACAAGTTTAACAAAAGCAATGCGCGGGACATGTGCCGTAGTGCAAGCTCTGTTTGATTAAGTCCATGGTAGAAGAGGGCCATATTACCATAGCTGCAGCACAATCATAGCAAGCAAGCCCGTCAATGTCTGATTAAGTTCATATTTCTTGTAAGCAGAACTTAGGATTGGCATATTTTTCCCCATACACACATATATATATATATAGAGAGAGAGAGAGCCAGTGCCTGTGAGCAGTATCTGGGTGGTCCAAACCAAGGCAACGCTCGTTTATAATTAGCTCCTTGTGCTGCTGTACTATAGCTCCCCCCATGTCCTCGGCATGATACAAGACCATGGCAAGGTACCTGTAGAACTAGAAAAGTCAGAAGTTGACATCTCAAGCACTCTTTGGAATGAGAACGAAATTAAAAAAAATCACATGAACTGAAATGAGATAAAAGCTAATTTCAGATCGCTTCTTAAGAAATGAGAACTAATCAATAAAGTTGAATTTCAGTTTCCAGCAAGAAAATGATATTATGGCTGTACATGTTTTAAAAAAGAAAATGCTTACACATGTAATGTTGCTCAGATTATAACATAACTGCACAGCTTTCAATTAAAATAAAGAGAATTAGAACCAAAGGTTGTACAACATGAATATTACCTACAACAATTAGCAACTTCCCGATGCATTGGACCTGTCACCTGCATACATTGAAAATCATCAAATTTGTGAGTTGACAAACATTAGAGAGTGATCACAAGCAAATGACTAAAAAGAAAGAATCATGCACCTGCTGAAGTATTGAAAATGCCTCGGAAAATAGGGCATAAGCTTCACCAAGCATCCCCTGAAACAATACCACAATATTCAGTCTACTCACACACTGGTCTCATTTTCTAATTTGACTAACATAACCTTCACTAAGCACCCAAGTAAAATTACTTCAAGATACAATCCGAAGATGCCATGACATAAATAAAGTAATTTAGACAGTCAAGTGAACTAAATCATGCATTACATTATAGTAATAGCTAAAAGGGACAAAGGATACCTCAGCCAATTTGATCTTTCCTGTTTCCACTAAATCCTTTGCTTCTGAGCACACAGGAATAGAGTGCTTCACAACAGGCTGCAGATTCAAGATATCTGTAGTTTGGAAAGGGGCTGAAGCACCGAGGTCATATTTGCGTGCTGCAATGGTTATGCCTACCTGTTAAAAAAACAATACATTTTCTGCATTAAGCTTAATTGTGAAAAAAAAACTCAGCGCACGACTAATCATTTTATAAATAATAAGAAATATGGCAATGATCAACATCTTCAGCAAGTTCCATATTTAGTTTTAACAGAATACATATTCCTTACCCAAAACAAGTGAATGAATTTCTACTGCATTTGGGGAACTATCAAATAGAAAAATTTAATTGGAAACAGTACATAACGCAAACCCATAGTTATAGACAAAACATAAAAAATTTACACAGGATCAAACAAAACAGTTGAAACAATAACAGATCTTACAGGAACCTGATAAATTATCTCATATATAGGGGGACTATCTACTGTAAACCAAGTTTTAAAAGTTACCTTTAAAGTGAATCAAGTGGATCCAACGACACATGTTTTAGGGTAAAGTTCCGCATGTTTACTATTCATGCCAATAATGATGTTTTTAAATTTGGACCATTTATTTTATTTAATCCAATGGTTCTTAGTTTACATTTTATCTACGGGCTTGCATTGGATAGTAATCCGATATATACATATAAATACTTATACAGGGAAGTGCTCCGGTGCAAACCCCTCTTAATATGCAAACTACGAACACTGGAAAATAGTGTACTTCATTGGAAAGTATTGCACTATTTGACTCTGCTGGGGTGAGTGTGTTGAACAATTTGTAGGAGCCTGGGACCAAGTTGTCAACAATATTCCAGCAAATTGTGCATTATTTTCCAAGGTATCTACCGGAGCGCTACTCGATATAATATATACATATAAATCTAAGAAGTAATCGTATACTATCAATCCAGTATACCCACTATGGTCAAATCGTCACAGTATATGGCAAACCCAAGCAACACTCAAGTTCATGAATTCTGTAGGAAAACTTATTTCTTTAATAATAATAATTAAAATAAATAAATAAATAAACTGTTCCAGCAACCAAGAAAAGGCAAGGTGCGATATTATTAAATTACAACATGGAAGAAAGAATCAGCTGGGGCAAAAGGAGAGTTATTGGAAAATTATATGAGGTGATTCTCCTATACTCATATAATTACTTTCGAGGCACAGAACCCCAGTAGAGGTATTTCCAACCATCTTAAGGTACTTGTACTGATACCTAAGCATGTCCACATCAATACAGAAACTGGATTTCTGATTAACATTGGTCAGATTTACTTTTGAAAACACACAAGTGTTATTGGCAACGCATAAATTGACCATTCATCCGAAATCAGCAAATATAGTACGAGCACATAAAAAGCGGTTTAAAGGCAGCAAAAATTGAAGTTCAAAATTAGGGATAATTGCAAAAAAGTGCCATCAGATTGCCTTTAAGTTGCACTCTGAGGAAATTTGTTTCAAAATGATAATTTTACCTTATAAAAAATAACAAGTAAAAACAATTCATCTCTCTTATTTTTTATTTCTGCGGAGAAGAAGAAAGGTGAATATTCTGGATTTTAAAAAATCTGACTTCATATTTTTTCAATTAAAATTTTAAGGGCAAAATCATCATTTTAAATAAGGTTAACTGCTAAAAACTACCCTATGACTTGTCCACATGCGAAAAACTACCTTTGTATTTCCATGCTTTTAAACTACCCTATCTTTGACCACGGTTGACGGTTAGCTTTTTCAACGAAATTACTACCCTTATGTACTGTCCACGTGCGAAAACCTGGAAAGGGGATTACAACTTGAAAAAAGTGAATACCTTAGCGTACTTTTTCGCAATTATCCCTCAAAATTACTTTATATTATTGTTGCACAAATGCATAATGAGTTCTAGACATTTAAATTTTGAGTAGTTCTCCGAACACATTATGCCAATTAAACATAAAAGGATGTGACAACAAGATGGAATAAATAGAAAATGAATACACTGCTAAATAAATACATAAGATGAAATAATTTATTCAGCTGTGTAAAATGCATGAAGCATTGCATACCTTCTGGCAAAGGTTACGTACAACCGAAACTTTCTTCACCCGAGATCTTGCATCATCTGGCAGCTCAAACTATGCAAAGTAAAATTTTTAGTGTAAATAATATTAATTAATTCATAATCGACAGAACATACAAGGTCAACCTCCAAGGAACACCAAACTTCCACCTGCTGAAGTTATTGGCAGCACATACCTGGTACTTCAGTTTTGCAAGTTCTTGAATGTCGGCCCAGAGAGATTCTGAACTAACATTCATATATGGCGATTGGTTTTTCGTTGTAGATGCACTACTGCCTTTTGACCTTCTCTGCCCCCTTGAAGCCTTGCCTGAAGACTGATGACCCAACTGATCCTGTTATATTGCAATATTTTAATTAAACATTATCTTGGAAACTGAATAAATTACAATATTAATAGTTGGTACGAGAACCAATAAAATCACATCAGACAACGTAACTTTTTTTAAAATTACAATATCACTTAAATAAGTTGAGATTCAGTGGCCCATTTCATAAGTTGCATATAGCACAAATTCATCAACCAGCATAAAACTATTGGCAATTAGATCAAAAAAGCATCTTTTAAGTTGGATAGGTGCATCATTACCAGGATGGCCAATTGTTATGGATTTAAATTTAAATTTAATTGATGGCCACTATCAGGAACTGTAGAACACAGCTGAAGTGAAGGATTGCATTGCCACCTTAACACAAAGAAGTGCAGTCAACATAAGGTTGTATTTGCTACGAATACCTTTTTATGAGTTTTGGACACTGTATTATTTAAAGAAGCCTTTGTCCCAATTACTTGCACGGTACCAAACAAACAATTCAGCAGATGTGCAATGGCTTGCCCAAGATCATGATCCTCTGTCTCTCTCAATGCATCCTGCACAACAGAGAATGAGCAACATACCAACATTGCAATTTCAGAAGCATGTGTATAACATGAAAGTGTTTGTACATTCGAAATAACCAAAAATAATCTGAACACATTGTAGCAATTAAAGCATATGCTATATAGACAAAAAAAAGGTCAAGACGAGACATGGACAAGATCATATCACATATGTATGAGGACACAGATGAATTGGCTCAAGCAAATTAAGATAATGCATCTCACCTTTAGCATATGCTTTGTACACCTGACAACAATCTCATTGGAACAAAGATCCCATAGGTGAGGTAAATGTTTTGTACCATCAGCCACCTAGTGAAAATTCATTGCATGTCAAAACAAATATTAAAAAATGTAACGATCAGAAAAGTAACACAACTCAATTCATTCTTTAAGTTCACTTTTCAAATTATCTTTACTGGTTGATATCTGAATAGATGTATGGAAGTATATAGAAGTGATGAGACCTGCAAAGCTTACTTTTCCAATATAGCGGACATTAATACCATGAGCATGGAGTGCATCAGTAAATGTTTGTCCATCCATTGGTGAAACCTCAAGTGTGCAGAGATCTCGTACGAACTTCGGAAGGACAACATCCGTAAGATATGAACTAACTTCCCTCACATGTTCTTCATCGGCTGCTATGTCCTAAAGAATATAAAGGAATATCATGAGAGATATTTTCCACCAACAGTACTGAATAGAGGATAAGATACTCTCAGAACTTACTTCTTGACTCCCAGCCAACTTGAACTCTGTAAAAACATTAGGGTTAAAAAGAATTTCTTTTTGAGGCTTAGGAGAATCAGCAAGTGCAGAAGCATTCTCTTGGACAGTCTCAGCCTTCTTTTCGGCTGCATTACACTGAGACAAACAACAAAATGAGGCATAAACAAAAAAACATTTGATGCACATTGCATTCTTATTTGAAAAGTTGTTTAAGGATGGGTGTAATAATGGTAAAGAAAACAGTGTGGAGTTCCCTACTATTTAAATGTGCTGGACATTCCAGGAAACAGAACAGACGAACTAAAAACATTCATCATAGAAAATTAAATCACTATTTAACATATTCACAATTCTTGCAACACTATGAAAATATAACTAAGACCTCAGTCATTTATTGATAACCAAATCTGAAATATATATGTCAATTCAGACCTATTTCTTTTTTAAAATGGATGAAATTAGACTGATGTGAACAAGGCAAGATCACACATGAACATGTTGACACACACAAAGAAAAATTAAAAACACATCAACTAATAATATCAACTTATAGCCTCACTGTTGGAAATATTGACACTCATCCTTTTTCATATAACTGAAGCAATTTAACTCATACTCAGACATACCAACAAATAAAAGGAGATTAAGTGCAGACACATTAAGCGACAGCAATATCTAACCTCACTGCTGGACGACGCAGCAGGTTGATCATCAGTCGCTTCTGGTTCATTAGTACCAGACACTTCACCAGGGCATTTTTGTTCATCGCCATCTTTGGTACAACACTTTGATCCCTCTGGAGCTTTGGCCTTCAAAATTTACCAAAAAAATTCTTGAGAAACCATGCAAGCATGAATCACAAATACAAATGCAGTTTAATCTACCAACCTGGCAAAATGCAGCAATTAATTCTGCTCTTAAAATACAAAATCGGGAAGCAGGTCCACTGTAGTTTGCGTCACGGGGCGTTACTCTCATCAAGTCTAGAAGATAATGCCTGAAATATAATATAATAATAAGAAAATGTTTAGAAAAATCAAAGAGAATAAAATAGACAGGAACTAAGAGTTGAAATATCCAAAACTTTTTCAGGACTGACAATCAGTAATGATGATTTTCCTAGCTAACACGATTTATAGATCTGATGCAATGTTTATAGCACTTATTAGCAAATACTGCAGTTTGAGTCATCAAAATAGGTGAAGGGGAAAAATATTGAAAGGTCAACTCAGAAAACCAAGAGGTTACAGGGAACGTCACCCAGAAGAAAGCAATCACCTGTCATCACTGCCAACAATACCCTTGCACTCCACAGGAGCAGCTAATTTGTAAGCATTTCCAGAGCCGTCAAGAACAGTGTGCTCCTTCAAGTGAAGGCGTTTCGCAGCCTCTAGCACCTACATGGGCACAACACTTTTAGCCAGTTACAGGGATGCAGCTCAATTGCTAGAAACCCCCAGAATGGATATCAACTGCACTTTTTTTGGATGTAAAGCAAACAAAAGGATTGATTGAAACAGGCTATTTCATACTCCACCGCCATGCCTCAAAAGGTCAATCTATCAACAAAGATGCACAATGTGAAACATGGCATAGTTAAACTTAGCTCTCTCTCACCTTGGAATGGAAATCCTCATTCCAACATATCTTTTTGCCGTTGTCAACAGAACCGTAGAGAAGGGAATCTGATTTATCCCCCTGAAGAATTCCAGGTAAAACGCTCTACAATATATAAAGGGAATGAGAAACTCCGACTAATCAGATCAAAAAACCAAGATATATCAGTCCATGGTTATAGCAAGGAATTAAAAAGAATGCTACCAAATATATACAGGTAATATATGTTCCAGCAGACAAATACATAAACAATCATAGAAGCAATATAAATGATGAAAAGTAATAAAGTACAATCAGTAGTAATTAAAACTAAAATCAAGATGAACACTAAGATCAATGTAAGAAGAACAACAGCATAATATTTTACAAATAAAACAGAGAGTTGTCATCAGCACACACCTGAGCTACCACTCTATAACCCCTGTAATCAATTATGGCCATAGCAAGATTATAAAGTCCGGGGACATCAGCTTCCTGATATGCCTTGGTGCCTCTCAGGTCATTATTTGCAGAAGCATAAGTAGCCTGCTCACCATCAGCCAATTGCGATTCGGGAGACATATTAGCATCTCCAGCCATTCCATCATCACCCTTTTCCACACTGGAAGCCCTTTCAGATGAATTCTGCAAAGAGGTTGCACTCTCAGTCTTTGGGTCAGCATTTATCACATGCTGCCTTGACAGCTGCTCAAGGTCTGCATCCACCGCAAAGCTGAAGAAAATATTGTTGTGAACATACCTGGAACCAAGAAACAAGAGTTCAGCAACAATTAGTATACAATAAAATAAAAGGTTAGGAACTAAAAGTATTTTAAGAGGCATAGCCACTAACATGTGAAAGCATTCAGATAAAATAAAAGGTTAGGAACTAAAAGTATTTTAAGAGGCATAGCCACTAACATGTGAAAGCATTCAGGATCGGTTGGATTTATTGGTGGTATACATCTATTGATGACTCCAGTAGCACCACTAATTGCAGCATCAACAAAATCAGAAGTCACCTTGTATAGAGCCCTATCGCGCAAAATTCTGCAATGAAATACTTTACTTAGTAGTTGAGAAGATGAAACTAATAGCAGATGAGAAAACATGAAAGGTTTGGATAACATCAATTGGCTGCTTGATCAGTGAACAAAAACACACCTTTCCTGAGGTGTTGTATGGGGAAACTCCCGACAAGATTGCAACTCTTCATTCCAATCTCTTTGCATGCCTATTAATTCACTGCCATAGGAAAGAGTCAGCGCGTCCTCAGCTCTGGCTGCATCACGTTTATGACCTGACAACAACATTGTCTATATGAGCACTATTCAGGTTAATAGAAACTAATCGGTGACACCAAACAACTAACAACCTCAACGTTTCACAAGCACAAACTTGTTAAACACAATACTAGTCCACGGTGGTACAAGGGTAGACAGCAATAATGTGACTGGACACTTCCAAATGAAAGGAAAAAAAAAAGAAAATAGGGAGAATATTTTGGGACAGATGCAAGTTGCCCCGTATCAATCCATACGGCTTCATCAAACTGATATAAGTACTAAACATAAAATCAACTGGTAGAACTTACATTTCATCAAGTGATGCAAAACTTAAAAAAATCTCATCAAGAGAAAGCACTGTGGCACAAAAAAGAACAAAGCAACTACACCATCGGCTCAGAGGTGACCCGTGCTTTATAAAATAAAAACTATATGTACTATTTTTTAGGTTAGACAGACCTTTATTCATCATCATTTTCTATAATCAAGTGATCAACATGCTTCATAAATTTCAGAAGCCTAAATTAAGCAATAGTTTATCAGGGAAAGAACTCCACTGGAGGTGAACTTACCAGGAATTGGATATAAGCTCAGCCATGAATTTGGGGGAGATGAAGACTGAACATTTTCAAACGGGTGTGAAGAAGCCTTCTGCTCCAAAACTTCACGAAAAGCTAAACAATGGAAGGCAAAAGAAAAAAAAATTACTACATGCAAATTCTAAAATGTTAGGGCACTTCAAGCTTCGAGAAAATAAAAGAATGATCATGCCATGTTACCCTTTTTGAACTTAGAGCTAAGTTTCTGCAGGAGACCAACAAGGGTGGTTGCTTCTGAAGTAGATTTAGTCGGCTTTGGGTCAAGGATATCCCCATGGCTTGAGTTAACATAAAATAATTTTGTGGTTCCCGTAATACAATATTTAGCACCTTCCAAAGTTACTACATCCAGATAAATCAAATCACCAACAAGCCTGGAAGCAAAGAATGACAATTAAGCCTGATGTTAAGATAGTAACATGAAAAGTTGTGGCGATCTTTACAAATAATTGTTAATGCAAATGACCGTAAAACAAATGGATATATTACCATTCAGAGTGATGATTATAAAATCAACAATTGTATTATTTTGCGGAATATGTTCACGTGTGTGGGATAAGAAAGATTTGTACTGAGAGGGTAAAAGCATGCATGTGCTATGTTTTCTTTACAGAGAAAAGATAGCTAACTGAGGTAAAAATGAGGAACTGGATGTTATATTTTACCGCCTATAGCTTGGAGGAGGGTTGAAGGACGAGAATACAATGCTTCCTACACATTTGATCTCGTTCGAAGATGGTGATACCAAATTACACAGCGAACCAGCAACATCTTCCATGAAACTCAAACCATCAAGTTCCGGAACCTCACTTTTCACAGCATCTGCACGGCAATCAAATTCAAATTAGTATTATACCACTAATATCGCCAATTCATGGTGGTGCTGAAAGCTTAAATGAAGGGCATATTTTCAAGTTCAAATGTCAAACCTCCAGTGCTGGGAGTTTTATTCTTAGCAGTATCATACTGCAATGCAAGAGATGTTGACAACGATGCATGGAGAGTTGAAAGAGAGAGTAAATATCGGGTACGGTGAACATGAGCCCTGATGGATCTATCATCGTATAGTGCTGCCAAAACAGGTTAGATGTTAGTTCCACAGTTTGATCTTACCACCGGTCCACAACAAACACACATAAGTTCTAGTTTACCAGCAACCATCTCCAAGGAGCAACCACCGCTTGTAATGTCAGCCACTTCAGAAATTTCATTATAATCTTCTAGATGATGAATTGAACCATCCTTTGTGTAAAGCATCAAGTCATAGCATGTAAAGAAACATGTCTCTGGAGCATCCAGAAGGAATTGCCGTATATCTAGAACAGAATCTCCAGGGTTTAACTGTGGAACAAATTGACAGAATCAATTCAGAAGTTCATTTTTGTGATCAACAGAATAAGCCTGTAAGAGGGAATTTAACATATTAATGAATTTAACCAGTACAGATAACATGCACAATAAGTCAACAGTTATATGCTTTGGATTGGTAATTATGGATGGGAGAATTCAGACCGTATCATAATTCAAGTACAGTGTGTCAGCATATTGCAATTAAAATAGTAAACCTAAGAAAGAATAGCATCATTATAAGAATGGCTCACTTGTAGCTCAAGCTTGTCGCCCCCTTGTGTTACGACGGTGACAGGATAGAGATGAAGTTCACCTGCATGACCAAGAGAAATGTGAATAAGAGCTAAATTACTACAACTGAAAGTATAAGCTAGTTTCGCATTCAAACACAGCAGCAATCAGTTAAAATAAAGTAGTACAAACAAGATTACGCTTTGATAGAATCACTTGAACATATGCATATACAAGCGAATTTAACACTTAGGATGAAGGATTATAAGCTTTCATGGCATGGCTCTATCAGAGCGCAAAGCAAAAATGCAAATAAAATGAAGTTATGTCAAATTAGTTGCCTTTCCACCTGTACAAAGGCCTAAGTCCCCCACATGGGTCTTGGTGGGGCCAGTCCTGTCGGATGATAAGAAGAGCATTACGTATATATTTCATAAGCTTTTGTGATAGTTTAGTTTCATTCTCTTCAAACTGTGAACTTTATATGCTTAGTAAACAAAACTGACCATGCACATACAAGCTTGAGGGAGAGTGAACTTGGCAATGAGACATTTGCAGTAGATTTTTAAAGTGCCATTCTTCTTGATGGGCATTACCAGTTACATCAATAAATCTAAAACATGTGTATGATCAACAAAAGAGATATGCTCCAACAACCAACAGAAATGTGTTTACTATTAGAATTGGCAATCATAACTCGAATTAGATTAATATCGTAAACCCTTTATACTTGTTCTAAAATAATTTCACCTTGCTTTGGTACTTCAGAGTCCTTGACTTCTGTTTCAGTGGTGATTGATTCATCTCTGGGAGCATTTCCATTAGTTTCGACCTCAGAAGCTTCTGGAGTAGTCAAATTATCCCCACAAGGAGCATCAGATGAGGCAGGTATCACCTCAGCAGAACTATGTGTACCACTATTCCCTTTTCTGTTCTTCGCTTTGTTAGATTTCCCCGCCATTTTCACGTCCTGGATCACAACCACAGAAATTCTCAGCACATACATGGAAAAACAGAACTAAAACATAGATACATTATCTATAATTAAATTAGCATACACCCATTATCAGGAAGTCAGAAACAAGTAACCAGACAGCAAGTAAGGCAATCCCAATACCACATGTTAGACCAAATAAAGTATATACCATTCAGCCCCATGTTCACTTCCAGGATAACCTAACCCAGCCACCAACGTTAAAAAGAAAAATATATATTTTTTAAATCCCATCAAACATCCAATCATCAACAATACATCAGTCAACACTAACTCAACAGAAAATTAGCCTTTTGACAGTGTCTCTCCCTCACACAAAATGCAGCAAAAATAGACAATCAAACAGTACTTGACTAGCCAAACACAATACACAACCAACAATATTGATACCCCTTTCTTCCAATCTATAGAAAAATAAAACAAAGGAAACATGTTTTTGCATTTTGCAATCTGGAGGATTAAACAGAGTTGAAGAAGAATGAATCGAGTAACATATTACCTAACTCCAATTGCAGCAGAAAAGTCGAGCCTTAACAATCAGTGAAGGCAAATACTATGCATATATGTAGAGTTTCAGAGAGCGATGCGAGAGAGAGAGAGAGGCTGGGGTTTTAGAGGAAGTGGCTGTGAAGGAGGAGGCGGCGAACTTTAGCCTACTAAAGCAAATACGCATCCTTTGGAGACTCGCGCAACCATATTGGGCCGTCTCGGGCTTTCCTCTTTATCTTTGCCATTTTATTTTTTTGTTTTCTATCATGTAAACTGAGATTAGTTCGAATAAAAGATAATAACTATAATTGCGATTAGGATTGAGCTTCAGATCTTATATCGAAATTTAAGCTTTTGATTCATCCATACTACTCAATAATACGAATGGATTTGGAAAATAATATTGTGAAAAAGAGAGAACATTTTTTTTTGAACAACGAGAAATATTATTGATACTTAAGAGAAATGATCACAAGGATCGTACAATGCGTGGAAATAAATAAATAGGACGAGATATAGTTTCAGTGACGGCAAAGCACTAATCTTATGTCATTATGTCCGGTGATACTATGGAGAAAAACTAGGGGGTGGGTCCTTATTCATGCAATGGAAAGACCTTAGTTTAGGGGCCATGATCCTTTGGCGGTCATAGTTGTAGTTTCGAGTCGCGATCGTAGACCCCCTTGCGGGGCTGCGGTGGATACTGATTCGTTCCCACGTGGATCTCCGAGCTAGCGTCAGTGCGCGAGGGGCGACTACAGGCAGAAAGTTCTCCATCGGTGCTTCAATCCTCCCATCGACTGAGGGCGGCGGTGCACAGCTAGGGCAGGAGTGACCAGATCAACTTTGGCTTCTTCTCTCCAAAACCCCGGTCGGCTCCATGGCATATGGTGAAAATGGGTGTTGCGGTAGTTGGGAGACGGTGGGAAGGGTAGCTTTGGAGGGGTGGGTGGGACACGACGGTGGCTACCAAAGATGGGTGGTGTGCGTGGAACGGTTGCGCGACGCACGGCGAAGCGGGGGTCGAGAGATCTGCCCTATGTAGGTGGATGGTGGGAGGCCATGAAAGCTAGAAATAGATGACGAGGATTGTGGAAAGGGTAAACTTCACCTCGCTACCATAAAAATAGTTTGTTGCACCTCGCTACCCTAACTCTCATTTTAGTTTCAATTTAGTACCCAGAGCCTTACGGAGTGATGGGACAATTGGTTTACAAGTGATGAAGCCCAACAAAATTGAAACTCCGTAAGGCTCCGTCCAAAATTAACTCCGTAAGGCTCTGAGTATTAAATTGAAACTAAAATGAAAGTTAGGATAGCGAGGTGCAACAAACTATTTTTAGGATAGCGAGACAAAACGAAACTATTTTTAAAATAGCGAGGTGAAATTTATCTTTGTGAAAATGATGAGAGGAGAAGAATTTTGAAAACCCTACAGACATAGCAGAATCGTAAGACTATTAAAATTGATGACTTATTATAGATGAGTTTGAATGAAAACAGAGAAGCATTTATTATTCATCAATATGAAATATAAACGTCAACACAATTTCCAATTACATTTAAATTAGATCTACCATTTATTTATCATAAAAATTTCATTGGAGGAGCAAGATTTCATTTCCCTAAAAGATTGTTAAATGATAGGGTCGTGAAGTTGAGCATTTGTAGTTCAGAAAATCAAGTTGTTAAAAGAGAAGCTCAAAGAATGGAACAAGGAAGTTTTTGGCCAACTTGACACTGCCATATATCAACTCACTCTACATTTAGATAAATTTGATCTTATCATTGAAGAAAGAGCCCTAACTCCTACTGAATGTGACAGTAGAAGTCAACTAAGAGCTGAATTAATTCAAAAGTCAAAACTCTTGGCTAAAATCTGGAGTCAAAAGGCCAGAAAAAAATGGTTTCATGAGGGTGGCAAGGGCTCTAACTATTTCCACAGATTGGCAAATTTTCAAGGGAATAAAAAGAAAATCTCTCAAATTCTCTACAAAGAGGAACTGCTACGTGATCCTGATTTGATCAAAGCAGCTGCATCAGAGCATTTTACAACAAGATTCTCAGAACCCCCCATCAACCATGTCAATATAGATCACCTCAATTTCCAAAGATGTGGATGATTTCCTGCTTCAGAGCACATGTATCTATACTTCTAAATGGCTCTCCATCCTCTGACGTTGAATTATTCAGAGGCATCAGACAAGGTTGTGCTCTATCCCCACTGATATTTGCACTAATAGCAGAGACCTTGAATCAAATTATGCAGGCAGGCCTCTCTCACAATCAGTTTCAAGGGATTTCAATGGGCATCAATGGCCCCATCATTTCTCATTTGCAATTTGCAGATGACTCCCTTTTCTTCATCAAAGCATCCTCTGAGGGAGCTCTTAATCTGAAAAATGCCCTCAAATTATTCAGGCTAGCAACAGGACTCAAAATCAATTTCTATAAGTCAAACTTGATACCACTCAATTTGGATCCCCAGATCAGTCAGCATTATGCAGATCTCCTATCCTGCACAATGGAGTCACTCCCTCTTCCTTATATAGGCTTCTCACTAGGATCCAGTCCTAAAAGACTTGTCACTTGGCAACCTGTCATTCAGAAATTCAAGAAGAACCTGGGTCTTTGGCATGCAAAACTGCTATCTTTTGGAGGAAGAATAACTTTGATAAAATCAACTCTCAGTGCCTTGCCACTTTACTATTTCTCATTACTCAAAGCTCTCAAAACTGTCATTAAAGAATTGGAAAGATGGCAGAGAAGATTTCTCTGGCATGGGGAGGCCCCATCAAAGGTTTTCTGCAAGGTTGGTTGGAATCAAGTCTGTAAGGCTAAAGCTGATGGAGGACTTGGGATTAAAAATCTCAGTATCATGAATACTTCTCTGCTTGCAAAATGGTGGTGGAGATTTGCCTTTGAAGAAAATTCTCTTTGGAAAAAAGTCATTTGTGCTAAAATGGGTTGGAGCTTCAATGAATGGGACTTATCTAAATTTACTGAAATAGGAAAGTCTAGCTTCCTATCACATTTTCAATCTCTTCTTCAGGATCCAAGATTTGCTGATTGTTTTGGAGAAAAGGGCCTCACTTGGAAGCTTGGTAGAGGAAATAGAATTCTCTTTTGGGAAGATCTCTGGTGGGGAGACATTTCATTCAAAACATTATTTCCCAGATTATACTCTCTTGCAGGCTCAAAAAATAAAACAGTTGCAGACCTCTATTCCAATGGATTGTGGGAGCTAAATTTCAGAAGAAT
>JAYMSV010000138.1:0-21243 GCA_036897745.1 Erodium moschatum
TTTATAATATCAATCGTTTATCTGTAAAAAAAACAAACTCACACCTAAAATTTATTCATCATTTGTGGTCTCTCGATCCATTTTTTTTAACTTATTATTTGAATTCGATATCACTTGATCCTTTTAAACGACAAGTTTTGATTTTAGATCTTTCAGTGGATATTTAGGGATAATTGTAAAAGTGACTACACGTGGTTTTATTATTTTTGTTCAGGTTTATCTTTTTTTAGCGGAAATAAATTTATTAATGATTCAAAAGGCTATTATATGAAAGTAAGTGGACCATTTTAGAGTCTGGACAGATCTAACCCTATGATCCATATAATTATCCAACGAGTCAAGGTTTGAGTAGGCAATGGTCAAGTTAATCCTTTTTTTTATCTGCGATGTTTTATAAAGCTCCCCATCTAAACGAGGGAACGGAGTAACCTACAAAGTAAGCAGGCTCAAAAACCAACCGAGAACATCCCTTGCAGTCTAAACCAAGCTGCACCACAACACAACAACAAAACAAGAAAAACAATTGCAAAGACCAAACAACACAATCAAGCACAAAATTCCCTAACACAACACCGGTACTTCCAAAACCGTGCCCTCAGCATTTGGATTGAAGGGAGCTTCTACAGCAGACCACCGAGAACCGAAACCATTCGGAACAAGATCATACCAATCTCATTGTTGTAAGCAGTCGTCCCACTCCAAAAGAAACTCCTTGAATTTTGCTAAACACTAACTCCACAGTGGGAACCTCTTGTCTAAAAACCAAATGATTCTTGGCCACCCAAATTTCCCAAAAAGTGGTAGCGCAAATAGGATTCTACAACTTACGAGCAAAGCGAGGCACGAGAAAAGGCCAGGCGGTAAGCAAAGACCAACATCTGCCGAAATCACCCACAAGACTCCCCACCATCTCAAGACCCTCGACCAAATGAGCCAAGAAAACTCACACTATAACAACAAATGTCAGCTCTCTTCAAATACCATTCCACAAAACAGGCACCAGCTTCAATGCTATGGGATGGCGACCCCTCTCTCCTCTAAAAACATATTAGTTGGGATAGCCTTGTGGAAACATAGCCAGCGAAAGCCGCAATTTTTGGTGGGGTTCCGGATCCTATAACACGCTTGCCCACACCTTGGCTACCAGTTGAGAACCCAATAATTTATACACTTTACCCACTGAAAATCCCTTCTCAAAAGGCATCCACACACAAACATCTTCTCCCCTCGGAGTAACTGAAAAATCAGCTAAGAAATGTTCCAGCTCCGCCCCAACCTCAAAACTCGTCCCCTCAAAGGCCTACAAAAACGAAGCTCCCAAGCCCCGTTCTCCAAAAATCTGCCACACTCCCGCGCTGTTCTCGGATACATGAAATAACTTGTGAAACCTCTCCTTTAGAGATACATTCCCTGCCTAAACATCATGCCAAAAACGGATCCTTTTGCCCTATCCCAAACTCCATCTCAACCCCGCATTTCCAAAAAGACATCGGAAATTGTTATCCTGCGCAAGCCCCTGAATATGTGACATCCAAGTGGTTCAATCAAAAATCCCCGTCCTCCCCAAATCTCAATCTTATTCTGCCCACCCAAATTTGGCACAAATAGCCCTTTTCCAAAGCGAGTTAACCTCTAACGCAAACCTCCACCACCATTTCGCAAGTAAACTTTCATTTTTTGATCAGGATTTACAAGCCCAAACCCCCTTCTTCCTTAGGAGAACACGTCACTTTCCAACTGACCTTGTAAATAGCTTTCTTCCTACTCGAACCTCCCAACAAGAACATCCTTTGCCATTTCTCCAACACAAACAACAAAGGAGAAAGCGTACAACCTTGTCTCAAACCCCTTCTTTGAGGTCCAGTTTTTACCTCACACGTCTCGACTCGAGTCAATCTGGATTGCCAACTGTGCATCTCGGACCTACAAAAAGGACTCATGTGGAAGAGGTACGACAGTTGCTCGAGGAGGAACCCTGGTGTGGCGGAGTAGGATCGGTCGAGGCTAATCTTGAGAGGGAAGGGACGTTCCTGCACAAACACGTCTCGTTTCCCGTGGGGGTTTCTTTCGATCTCCAGGAACCATGCCTATCACGTCCAGGCTCAGTCCCATGAGGTTATTAATCAAATCGAAATGTATTCGAGCCACTATAGTGTCACCCCACACCTCTGACTTCCTCAACTCGTCGGAGAACAAAAGCATACTAGAAACATCGATCACCGTGAAAATCGATTTTACCATCCGTAAATCAGAAGGCAAAGTGCAAGAGAGTCCATATAAAGTGACGACATGACGTCAAAAAAGAGAGTTCAGTAGGAAAGAGTGAAAAGATTGTAGAGGTAGGGAGAGTTTTTATGTGTTTGGTACTATCCTTTGAAGTCTTTGTAAGTTGGTATAGCCAACGATACTTTTTTGTTGCATCAATTACGCTTAACGTAAACTAATAAGCTTGGTTGTGTAATATGCATGTCGACTTTCCATATATTTTGAATATGTCATGTATGATGTTCTTGAATTTAAAAAATAAAAATAAATTCTTAAAATATACGAAAAATCCATGAATTTATAATAAATTAAGTTTATTTTTTAAAAAATAAAGTGTTAAATTTTATTGTTATTCTTTTGATTCATGACATCATTCCCTCTGCAATTGTAAAACTGAAAACAGAACGTGGCCAAAAATAGAAGTGGTAGAGGATGTAAATAAGTAGAAAGTAAGAAACAGAACGGAGGAAAGTTCGCGCTACAAAATAGGAGAAAAGAGAGAGAGAGAGGCGCGTATGTGTATGTATGTATGAATGCTACTCCAACAAACACACACCATCAAAATCCCCCATTTCGTCTTCCTGCAGTTCTCTGGTATGATCTAATATTTGTATCGAACCAGTTGCAGAGAGAGATAGATTGAGAAGGGAACAAGATGAACGAAGCAGATGTGTCCAAGCAGATTCAGCAGATGGTTCGGTTCATCCGTCAGGAGGCCGAGGAGAAAGCTAACGAGATCTCCGTCTCCGCTGAGGAGGTTCCGTAATTTCCATTTTGTCCTTCTACATTGTCAATTTAGTGTTTGCAGATTCAGAACCCTAATTGTAATGATTACACATAGAAAATTGTACTGGATTTCATAGATTTACTTGCTTGGAATTGTCGTATTAGTTTTTAAATTGCAATTAGCCTTTGCTTAATCATTGATTCCCGGTTTGATTACACAGAAAATGGCAGGGATAGGTTCGTTTTGATAGATTTGTTTGTTTGGCACCGTTGTATTAATTGTGAAAATGGAATTAACATATGCTCAATCATCGATTTTTACTTTGATTTCACAGAGAAAATGGTTGGTGTGGATACGATTTCATAGATATGTTTGTTTGACTTTGTTGTATTAATTGTGAAACTGCAGTTAGCCGTTGATCGGTATTGATTTTCAGTTTGATTACGCCAAGAAAATAAGAAGTATGGATTCGATTTGATGGATTTGCTTGCTTGCAATTGTTGTATCGATTATGAAAAAACAATCAGCCTTTGCTAAATCATTATTTTACAGTATGATTACACATTGGAAGTTCTAGGTATTTTGTCGCCGATTTGACAGATTTGTTTGCTTGCCATTGTTGTATCGATTGTGAATATGCAAATAGCCTTTGCTCAAACATTTTTTTAATCCTGCGATTATGGCTTCCCAGTTACCCTTGTTCCTAGATCATTGATTGAACTACCAAGATTTTAAAAGTTTTTTGTTGCCTTGATCTGCAAGACACCATGGTCTCTTTCGAGTTTCACTACACTACTATCTTTGGCTAACTGTGGGACTGCACTGGATAGGAAAAAGTTCTATGTTTGTTCTATTATGGTCGGGTTTATTTATAATGTATTTTTATATATCTTATGCTTAATTTTTCAGGAGTTTAACATTGAGAAGTTGCAACTAGTGGAAGCTGAAAAGAAAAAGATCAGACAAGAATTTGAGCGCAAGGCAAAGCAGGTTGAAGTTCGTAAGAAAATGTGAGTGCAGAGAGTTCATTTTTCTACCAGTCTAGTTTTGTTTGAACCTTTTACTATATGGTTTTGGAGTTTTCCTATCTAGTTAAGGTTACAGGTAAGCTTAAGGACTATGGTTGCCGTATGTGCCACTTGTTTCCTGTTTCCAATGTTTGTCCTTCTTGTGCATAGATTCTATACTAATCCAAACATCAAACATTTCTGGCATATTTACTTCTTTATGTTGGGCTGTCTTCCATTTCCCATTTTGGCAAGTCACGAGTTTTCAACATTTCTTTGGCTGATGATATAGTCTGTATGCAGTGAGTACTCGATGCAGCTCAATGCAGCCCGTATCAGATATCTTCAAGCACAAGATGACATGATCAATTCCTTGAAAGCTTCTGCTTCTAAGGAACTCATGAGAATTTCCGATGATAAAAAGGGATATAGAAGCCTTCTCAAATGCTTGATTGTGCAGGTATGATGCATCATTTTGTTCCTTTTCATAACTCTTAACCTCAGAGCATCCGTGCAATAAAGTTTAGAGGGGTTGCTTGATCAGATGCTATTAGTGAGTGTTGTACCCATGCCCTCTCAATTAGCTTCTATTTGCTTCTTTTATTCCCTCCCTCCCAACATTAGTGTATCATTTACTATTTTTGCAAGGATTAAGAATTACTGTTTTTTTTTTTTAATTTTGATGTCCTTATATCCTACTACGTACTACGATGTGATAGTGCCCTAAGTGGCGGTATACCTAATTAATGTGTGATATTATTGATATTTCATGCATGATTAACTTCGATAAATTATAAAAATATAAAGTGGACTCTCCTTTTGTTTCCAAATTAAGAAAGCAGACCCTCATTTTGTGACTGGAAATGTGTTTGCCATTGTAGAGTTTGCTACGTCTTAAGGAGCCAGCAGTATTGCTCCGGTGCAGAGAGGCTGACCGTAAGATTGTTGAGGCCATCATGGATGAGGCTAAGCAAGAATATGTTGATAAATCTAAACTAAAGCCTCCAAAAGTTAACATTGATGGTCGCGTATATCTTCCACCAGCTCCAACTAGTCCAGATACGACTGAGCCCTTTTGGTATTCATTTCTGCTTTGCGCTCTTGTCTAGTCTACTGAAATTAATTTTCCATTTTTGCTTATAAGTGATCATCAACTTCACTCCATATTTTATTCTTTTGACCTCAATATTTGATTTTTTTTTTTAAAAAGCAATAGAAAGAAAAATGACAGCCCTACCTACTATTATAGGTAATATTTGAATATGGAACTGAGTGTGGTTGGCGGCGTATCATCACATGCAAAAAAAAAAAAAATCAAATAAATTGCAGTTAGGATCAACATGAAATGTTCAATGATAGGATCACACTTCAACTTTCTTTATTGAAATCATTTATGGTGATTTCTACATTTTTTGTTAAAAACCCGTTGATTATAACCAGTTGGTGGTTATATAACTCATTATATTCCTATTTTGTTTAATGGTATGAAAAGCTCTGGTGGAGTGGTGGTCGCTTCGCAAGATGGGAAGATCGTCTTGGAGAACACAATAGATGCACGACTTGATGTTGTTTTCAAGCAGAAGTTGCCAGAGGTGTGTTTCATATATGAGAATAGCAAGTATCCTCTACCTTTGCAATGCATTGTTCTGCATGTTACAATCATATCATATTTGAACCCCCAAAAATCTTATTTTGAAGGGATTTGATACAAAAACTAGAGTTTTGAAGCTTCTGATTTATGTGTATATTTGCTTAAAAGACTTATTTTCCCATTTCTTCCTCTTTATAATCCTTGCAGATCCGAAAACGCCTTCTGGGATCTTCAACTGTGTAATCAACCAAGGTCAGCGATCTGGAAGTTGTTGGAGAAACCTAAACACTTTTCTTCTGCTCCAGGCACAATTTTCCAGATAAGTAGTACCTGCTTTGTTATTTTTTCCTTCCCTGGAGAGAAATAGATAAATAAGAATTGTTTGTGAGATTGTACTGTGATCTCGTTCTATAATAAATTTTCAATATACAGTCAATGATGATTTATGATACCATGTCATTACTTTCAGAAATAAATGCAACATCTTCTACTAAAACTGATGAGCAGTGAAGCTTGAAGATTTAATTTACATTCAGATTAGGCCACATGTTCCTAGAAATTACATTGTTGTAGATTCTTTATGATTCCTACTCCTACCATTTTTTCCATCTGATCCTCGAGATTTTAGTCTATTTCCTCCAGGGCCGTGGAAAATTCCAATTCTTCCAATCCCTTTAGTAAGTGAAGCGAGGAAAGTTCTCCCATTTCGGGATTTACTAATCATGTCTTGCTTCATAACCATTTGCTCTTTCTCCAACTCACTGAGCCTCACCCTCATTCTTGAGATCTCTAGCTTTAGTTCTCGGTTCTCCCTCCTCAATGAAGCATAGTTATCTCTTGGGGACATCGCTGCACTTGGGATACCACTGCTCATCCTCTGTGACATGAATCCATCTCCAGAGCTTCCTGACAAGGCGTTCTTGAGGTGCAGCTGCTCGAAGTACAACACTCTCACAGCCATCTGCATAGGGACTCGGTCGTTCTGTGCAGCGTGATTGCAAGCTTCCTGAGAGAGCTTTTGGCAGTCTATGAGCTTGAAGAGCTTCTTAGACTCATCTTCGGTTAGAGCTGGATGAGCCTAAAAGTTAAAATTAGGATATAAAGACAACAAGTTAATTTAAGCAGAACATGTCAAAAATTGATTGACCTTCATCAACATTGTTTCAGCTCCCTATTCATTCCCCTACACATACTCAACCAATAGTTCTCAGCCCATCAAATGGAAGAAAACTCATCTCCTTTTTTATCAGCAATAAAGCGAGGAATCCTAAAACTCATCCCTTACCTGTTATCTAGAGGTTAACCCTAACCTAACCCCTACCCGCTAAGATACGAACGCCTGACCTCAAGCTGGTGAGGAGACTCGTCATCTTCTTCGAAACATCCAAAACTAAAAACTCACCCCTTCAACGTAGGAAATGGAAGATAACGGGTGATTATTAGAGGAACAACTCAACTAAAAGCTCAAGTTAATGATTGATACTCATCACAAAACTCAAGCATATGGTTAGTGGACGGTTTATAGCTTTACAATGGTGAATATATTCAACCTCAATAAAAGTAAGGGATGGATTGTCAGAGTTTTTGTTATGAATTTGAATCAACAAAAGTAGTACCTTCAAATATATGTCCATGGCCCTATAAAGGCCATCATCAATGAGGCGTGCATAATCAGGCAGTATCTCAATCATAGCAATGAACTTGTCTAAACTCAGAAAAGGATCAGGAGCAATTTCAGCTAGATATGCATCAATAAGTCGTCCAACTTTCAACAAAGCACCATGGCCAGGAGAACCAAGGCCTTCCAATTCATACCCACACCCTTCTTCTTCTTCTTCAATCCGCTGGAGGAAATTTACAAGCATCCGGTAGACCGAATCAACATCAAACAGCGAATCCCGGGGCTGAAGAGATGGAATGAGCAGATCATCAAGCGAAACCATTTCCAATCTAAAAGCAATTCTTCTCTCCAGCTCCAACCTGCAAGCCATAGCAACCTCCCCCATGACCGCCATCCTCAACATCCCGAACATAAAGCTTAGAGGAACCGAAGAGCTCTTTTCAGTTGGCAATAGGCTTATGATCGTCTCCACAATCGTCCTCTGCTCGATTTCTCCCAATCCAGCACTCGGTTTCAATGAAGCCTGAGCATAATGCATCAATGATGCAACAATGCTGTCTTGCCTGATGCCCACCCTTCCCATGGCGATTATGACTCTCTGATAGAAGCCAATCTTCAGCAGAGAGAGATGTTCAATCCACCTCTCGACGCAAGCGTTCTTTAGCTCTGTTGATCGACCGTCACAGTCTAATCCAGAGAGGGTAGAGACTAACTGCTCTTTGCAAGCATTCATGGCAATGGCATCTATGCATCTGTTTGGAATCCCCATCTCCTCTGCTACAGGCGGTAGAGTTTCACAGGAGGACAAGACGGCCACAGACTTGTCAAGACTCCGAAGCACGACCTCATTCAAGTAAGTCTCTGTCTGTGAGATGAGGTTTTCTTCTGCATAGTCTTCGGTCATTTCCAGGTAGTCCGCAGCACAGTGCAGGTGTGCGACGTTTTGGGGTGTGATCTCCAAGCTGATGCCGTAGCAGAATTTCATGGCGAGCTCGAACGCCTGAGGCCCTCCTGGGAAATTGAGGAGGTCCAGTTTTGAAACAGTGTTGTCTGCAAGCATTTTCCGGATCTTTCCACTCCGAGATACAAGGGGAGGCTTTCATAAACCGGAATCATTTATCAGTTTGCAATAAGACTTTGAATTTAGTCAGAAAAATGAGCTTAAATGAATGAGAAATAGAATTGGAAATCACCTTGTGCAGTAGGAAAGAGTCTCCATCAACAGAAATGGTAACGTCCCCAGCAACATCTGAAAAAATACTGTATACAGAAACAAACACTCATCAATGGCATTGTCGTAATAACTTATGAGTACTCTATTTTGGGCTCAATTGAATCACCAATTACCCTTTGTTAATTGAACCCAAGTTTTAGATTACAAAGAATATCACAGCACAAGGCTACAATTGTTGCCACATAATCGCACAACAAAACATCAGATTGCTCCATATGATTCGCATTAAAATTGTGTCGATCAATTCACAGAAGCACCAAAACCTAAGTCCAGAACGAACCAGCTACGAATCTAGTACTGGTCAAACTACACTAGAGTCGAGCTTGGTCATCAACAAGCAAATGGAACGAAACCTACCGTGTCGCGAAAGAGTTGAGGAAAGTAGCAGCAGCAGCATTAGAAGAAGCGTCGTGGGACGCCATTTATCTCTCTTGATCTCAAGCTTCTCTCACTCTAGGATGATGATTGCGACGACGACGAAGGAGACTGTTGATTTTCAAAGTAATTTACGAAAATAGCCTCGAGTGGTTGGTTGAATCACACAGGTTAAAGGAGCGATGCCGCTTTCTCTTTTGAAGCTTTATGGCAGAGAGCGCAGAACTAGAGGCAGAACTCTGCCTCTTTTACACAACGCTCCTCTTTTTTTCGCATTTTATGTGTCTTTTAGCGTAACCAATACTACTGTTTACGTTTCTGCTCAGCCATTGCCAATAAAGCATTATTTTATTTCCTGTCTGTTTTTTTTGAGCGAAAACAAGGAAACTTCATTAATAGATCAGAGACATTACATGTAGTGGACCCCTGGAGGTCCTAACAAGGTCCTGAGATAAACTGCTTTTTTTTTGCTGGCTAGCTTGCCTCCAAGAAATCCCTACCAAGAGCTTTCTGGATTCAAGAGGTTTGCAGCTTTCCCTTCAAGGAATATTGTGTCCAGTTTGTAACAATGACATAGAGGATGCTTCTCATACATTATTGCATTGTGATAGAGCTTGGAAGGTTTGGTCCCTAGTCCTAATCTGGTGGGGAATATCATGGGCAATTCCTAATACTGTCAAACAGTTATTTAAATCTTGTCATGTCTTGATAAAATCAAAGTCTAGATCAGCCTGGAGAAGTCTTGTTCATTTAAGCTGTTGGAGTATTTGGCTGGCTAGAAATCAAGTGGTTTTTGAAAATGAATTCCTATCTGCAGAAGAGATTTTTCTAAAAATTCAAATTCAGGCTTACTCATGGGAGTGGTATAAGTTTAAAAGGGAAGGCTCTTTTTTCTCCTTCCAATCTTGGAAATCAGCTCCCGCTTCCTGTCTAATTGGAAGGCTCTGATCTACTCTGGCTATCTTGTTTTGGGGGGTTGAGGGCCGGGCTGGTTCAGGGTACTGACTGTGAGTTTGGTAAGGTCTCCTTTGTGCTTTCTCCATTGTCTCCTCATGTGTGTGGGTAGTGATTATATAGGTTCTCTTTTGTGTGTGGGTAGGCTTCCTCCCTTAGGTTTGAGAGGCTCCTAGTTGTTTTTGTTTTTTGCACAATTGCTTTGTGCTTTTGTTTTCTCAGTGTTTCAGTGGTAGCTCTTGTCTGAGGCAGTGTACAGGCAAAGATTTGACAGCAGGGGTGTTAAGAAGTAGCTGATTCTTCAGTCATGATTCAAATGATTCATCCTGGTGTGTACATTGTGATCATTGTTACAGAGGTGTTTCTAGATTAAGGACAGCAGGAGTATTATGTAGTAACAAGTACTTCATCCTTGATTTAATGATTCAATCTGGTGTGTTCATGGTGAAGACATTCCCTGCTCCTCATTATCTCAAGGTGAATTAAGTGGGATGCAAGTAAAGTGTCTACATGTTGAATAGTTGCCAAGAAGAGGTTTCCAGCATTGAGTTGCTCCTGTTTTGTGGGTTGGTGTTTTTTAGGCTTTGGGGGTTGAGTTTGAGATGCAATTCTGTAATACATTTTGTCTGTCCCGGGTTTTGTTTGTGGGTTTCGGTTTTACTTGGGATTCAAGTAAAGTCTATGTGTTGAAAGGAGCTAGGGTGGGTCAAGCCGGACTTCAGTTTTAGTCTGGTGTTTGTTGGGTAGTTTTTAAGGGTGGTGTGTTGTATCTTAAACTCTGCTCTTTACTCCTCATTCACCTCGAGTGAGGCTTAATTTAAATTCGCTTTGTTGATAAAAAAAAAAGTAATTGAAGTAGACGTCAAATTATGCTAATTCAATGAGCTCAGACCCGATATGACTACATCCTTACTAGCTCTCAACCTGCTACAGTATTCATGAAGAACAGCAACAGTGATCTTGAAGATCTTCACCTCGGCTGAAGAACTTGGCTGGAATCTTTTGCTTGGTGATCCTCTGAGAGCTTCTCCAGCGCTGCAGTTGGATCAATTCTTCTCTTTTCACTACAGGTCTATATCTTTCTTCACAAATACAATCTCCTGCAATGCTAACTTTAGAAGAACTCAACGGGGAATGGCCCTCGCTCAGGAGGGATTCTAAACCTCTGCTCTCGTCTTCAGCGAGAGAAGTAAGCTCTCAGATCCGAGCCTCCTCCTCCTCCCTCGGCCCGCCACCGAACTTTGAAAGAAAATTACCCAAGCTCCGGCTACCTCGACATCAACAGGCTCATTCTTCTTCCTCAGACAAAACTCAAGAATATTCCCCTGGAGGACACACAAAATTGCTACATGGAAGAAAAAAGTTTTATGACAAACATTTTCAACCAGTAGCCTCTGGTACAGACTCAACCCCATCATTCTCCAGACTGCAACAACAAAGGAATTCTAAAAAAGTGTCGATCTTCTCCAGAAATGTAGCAAAGGAACAGCCTCTGTTTGATAAGAATCAAGTTTATTATAAACGAAAGAACAATTCTCAGTGGACTCAACTCCAGGCCCCAACTCATCTCCCTCCCACACAACAAAACTCACCCCATATTCAACAAAGATATGGAGACATAGCTGCCTACATCCACAACCTTCCTAGCAGGGCTACTGAACCTTGGTTACATAACCTCTTCTCTGAAATTCGTGGCATCAAAAGAGCGCATATTGCTTCAAAGGCTAACAAACAAGGTAAAATCTATGGTTTTGTTTACTTCTCCACTCATCATCAATTGCAGGAGGCCACAAGACTTTCAATGGTTTCACTATCAATGGGTGCAAACTCTTTGTCACTGAAGCCAGAGCCACCATCAATACCTATCCTGAGCTCAGGAGTTCGGAGTCATTTCAACCTTTCGCAGAGACCAGAAACACAGCCCCAATATCCTGGACACCTTTAAGACCTCAAGGCTCGATAGTCACTCAGCAAAAAGCCATTATCAGGAACAGTCATCTAGCAATTGCTCATAACAACTATTCAGCTCAATTCCTAATGGCCGGCTTTGCATCAGAGGGAGTTTGTGAAATCCAAGTCAAGTCTCTAGGAAACAGGGTTCTCTTGCTTCATTGTCCTGATCCTCTTTTTGACAAAGAATTATTGAGGGAGGATGGCTACTGGCTCAGTAAATGGCTTACAATCATACCAGATAAAGAAAGATTGTGCGAAGATGGTGGCTATTTCAAATGGGTGGCTATACAGCGTCTACCTTATCATGGCTGGTGTGAAGAAACCTTTGCCACTGCAGTGGGCAACTTGGGTTGCTATGTCTGTACCCATCCCAACTCTTTAGGAGGATTGCAGATTGATTTAGCCTTTGTTCTTATTCATACCAGCTCTTACTCCACTATCAGAAAAAAAGTTGATTTATTCCTTGGACATCAAAAAGTTTCTGTTTTGGTGAAAGAAGTTAAAGGGGAAGAGCTAAGTTCTATAATTGGGAGCCGTTTAAGCTCAAGTGTTCAAAGTTCCCAGTTTGATCAGTCGTCCTCAGAGGAAGAAGGAGATCTATTTGCTGATGAAACCCATTATGAGGATCCTGAGGTTCAGGAAGATCAGAACAATTCTCAGAGACAAGTTTCCCTTCAGATTCATGTGGGTTCTCATGCTGAAGAAGTTGTTGCCAAAGTTATTGCACAGCCTATTAATGCTCAGGACAAGGAGAATGTTTCTCCTTCATCTCAGGTCCATCAACCATTTTTAGCTTCACCCACAGTTATTGCTTTAGAGAATGTTGCTCAAGAGAATCTTGTGCCTCTTGTACAGTCAAAGCCTTCACCTTCATTTATTGCTCCCAATGGTTGCTCGGATTTAATTAATCTCATTGTTAAAGATACCTATGATGGAGCCACAGGAGAAGAAGAATTTGCCACTGAAGTTTTCAGAAGCAACAGTACTATTCAAATACTTCATCTCAACGATTTGGCTATGTCTGCAGAAAACTCTCAACCTCCTTCAACTTGCTAGGTCCTGAGAAAATCAGCAAACCCATTTGCTACAGAAACGAACCAGCCCACTACAGTTCCCCCAGTCTGTAACCAACATGTTCAGACTCACTCGAATCCCTCAGTTCCTCTGCAACCAGAATTGAGACATTCCAAGGGATCAAGTACACATACACATCAACATTTAATACCTTCTGAGATTGTGAAAGACCCCTCCCTATTGGCTACCACAGCAATTGTATTGGAAAAGGGGTTAATAAATGCTACTGAACATCATCAAGCTGTAACAACTCTTGGGACCACCGACTCCCATCAGCATGGTCTGGATGACATCCTTAGTGCCCAAAATACCCCTATCCTCCAATCTGTCTCTGCTATCCACAAAGCACAAATTCAAGAAGTCTCTGATTTCCTAGGCTTCTCAAATAACTGTCCATCTCAGCTCAAACAAAACTTCAAAAAACTCAAAGGAAACAAGCACAAAAAACCTTTGTCTCCTCATAAATATGAGACTCGATCAAGGTTGAAGGGCGATCCTATATCCAAACTGCAAATCAGAAGCTTTGTGAGGAAAAAAAGGCTTGGTCTTTTGGTAAGAAATTTGGCTTGAAGGCTGATTGCAGTGACGATCAAATGATACAGCACCTATCATCTCTACAAGACTCAAAGACAAACTCTGTTAGTGAAGAAACCAGTGCACTGAAGCCTTGGGTGTGTCTACTACTGATTCAGCAAAGGAGGTGACATATCAGGTCACCACTCTATCTGATCATTAGCCTCAGGGATGAAAATCCTCTCCTGGAACGCGAGAGGTGTGTCTTCTTCTTCCAAGCAGAAGGCATTGGGTGACTTGATTCGCAAGCAACAACCAGAGATGATTTTAATTCAAGAAACAAAGTTTGAAACTTTACCTTTTGGTTTTCTTAGATCTTTTGGTTTAGGTTGGGGCTGGGAATTGGATTTCATCCCAGCCTTTGGTCTTGCAGGTGGCATTCTTACTTGTTGGAAGTCAAGTGCTTATCAGTTAGTAACAGTGAAGAAATTTCCTGGGGCCCTAGTTTGGTCAGTGATATCTAAGGAATTAAATCAGCATTGCTTCATCACAAATGTATATGCTCCCTGCTCTAGAAGGGGCAGGAAAACCTTATGGGAGGCTCTTCATTCAGAATTCCATACCTTAAGCCCTCCCTCATACCTACTTCTTGCTGGAGATTTCAATGCAGTCCTCTCACCATCTAAAAGATCCTCTAATAGAGCCTCCTCAACTGATATGGCTAATCTACAAGAGCTACTCAATGATCTAGCCCTAATTGATCTCCCCCTTGCTGGTGGAAGATTTACTTGGTTTGGTCCAGGTTCTCTTGCTTCTAGGATTGACAGATTTTTCATATCCATTGATTTCCACAGAAAATTCAATAATCTTACACAAAATTTCCTGTCAAGAGGTAATTCAGATCACAGACCTATAATGCTTCATGAGGATCATCTTGACTGGGGACCTAAACCTTTTAAGTTCCTCAATATCTGGATTGAGGATGCTAGATTTTATAAAGTTGTTCAAAGCTTCTGGTCTTCCTTTCAAGTTTCAGGTCTGCCTCATCTTGTCCTATGGCAGAAATTAAAACTTTTGAGAGCAAAATTGAAGGAATGGAATAGAGATGTCTATGGCCATCTGGACACTGCTATTCAGATCTTAAAAGATAATCTTGACAAGTGGGATTCTCTGGTTGAAGAAAGACCTCTTACTGCTGCTGAATGCAATGAGAGAGGAGCTTGCAAGGCTGAACTCATCCAGAAGTCAAAACTACTTTCAAAACTGTGGAGCCAGAAAGCAAGGAAAAAATGGTTCCATGAGGGAGACAAGCCTTCTAAATATTTTCACATCCTAGCAAATTACAAAGGATCCAAAAACAAATTAACTCAGATATTGTAAAATGATGAATTATTGCTGGAGCCAAGGCTAATCAAAGAGGCTGCATCACTTCATTTTCAAGCTAGATTCTCAAATCCTATCTCAGTGCCAGTCTCTATTGATCACTTACCATTTAATACATTAACAGATGCTCAGGCTCAATGGTTGGAAAGACCATTCTCAGAAGAGGAAGTTGTTAAAGCTTTGATGGCTTATGCTGGTTATAAAGCACCTAGTCCAGATGGATTCACCCTTAAATTCTTTCAAGTGTGCTGGCCAATTCTCAAAGAAGACCTGATGAATTTCCTCACTCATTTTCATAGATCAGGTCATCTTGGAAAAGGGCTCAACTCTTCTTTTATTGCTCTTATTCCTAAGTGTGAAGCTCCATTAACATTTGGAGACTATAGACCTATCAGTCTAATGGGGGGTCCTTACAAAATCCTCTCAAAATTGATTGCTTTAAGGCTTAAAGAAGTAATATCCTCACTGATGGGCTTTGAGCAAACAGGCTTTCTAGCAGGAAGGCAGATTTTAGATGGTGTTTTGGCAGCTAATGAGGTTGTTCAACAGATCAAACTCTCAAAGATGAAGGCACTCATATTTAAAGCAGACTTTGAGAAGGCATTTGATAACATTCACTGGGGTTTCATGATGAAGCTCCTTGCAAGACTTGGTTTTGGCCTCTTATGGAGGCTCTAGATGATCTCCTGCTTTAGAGCACATATGTCTGTCCTCATTAATGGTTCTCCTTCTCCAGACTTCACAATGCATAGAGGGTTAAGACAAGGCTGTGCTTTATCTCCTCTACTTTTTGCCTTGGCTGCAGAATGTCTTAATCAGATTATGAAGGCTGGTTTGACTCACTCTCAATTTCAAGGAATTCAAGTTGGAACTTCAGGGCCAACTATTTCACATCTTCAATTTGCAGATGATTCAATCTTTTTCATCCAAGCCACAACCAATGGAGTATTAAATCTGAAACATGCCCTTGAGATGTTCAAAATTTCTACAGGCTGAAAGTTAACTATAGTAAATCTGCTATCATCCCCATGAATTTGTCTGAAGAAGAAATCCATGAATTCTCAACAACTCTTCAATAGAGTCTCTTCCCTTCAAATACTTGGGCTTCAGATTAGGATCAAATCCTAAGAGATTAGTAACTTGGCAACCAATTCTTGAGCAGTTCAGAAAATCACTTGGTCTCTGGAAAGCAAAAACTCTTTCCTTTGGTGGTCGAATTACTCTCATAAAAACCACTCTCAGTGCTCTGCCTCTCTATTCATTATCTTTGCTGAAAGCACCAAAATCAATCTTAAAATCCATGATATCTTGGCAGAGAAGGTTTCTTTGGCATGGATCCTCCTCAGCTAGAGCTTTCTGTAAGCTCAAATGGCAACAAATCTGCAAGAAAAAAGAGGATGGGGGTTTAGGAATCAAAAACCTGGAGTGGATGAACATTGCCCTCCTTGCTAAATGGTGGTGGAGGTTTGCCTTAGAGGAAAACTCCCTTTGGAAGCTAATCATTTGTGCCAGATATGGTGCTAGCCAAAAGGACTGGGATTTATCAAGTTTTGATGAACTGGGAACATCTAGTTTCTTCTCTCATATCATTAAACTTGCTGAGGATCCAACTTTTGCTGATCATGGACTGTGGGTAAGGGATCTAGAGTTTTTTTTCTGGGAGGATATCTGGTGGGGGATCTATCTTTCAAACACTTGTTCCCCAGACTTTACTTGTTGGCCAAGTCAAAGAAAAAAGTGATTGCAGCCCTTTGGAATGGAACCTCCTGGGATCTGGATTTAAGGAGGGTTGCTAGAGACTGGGAGCTCCAAGAGTGGGGAACACTTTTAGCAATTCTTGATGTCATTTCTCTATCCTCAGTGGAGGATAAACTTTCATGGTCTGCAGATGACAAGGGCTTCTCAGTCCATAAAATGTATTTGTTGCTTGCCTCTCAAGGTTCATCATCTCAAGCATGGACAAAACATCTATGGATTCCTGGAATCCCCTCCAAGATCTCTGCATTTTGTTGGCTAGCTTTCCATGATGCTATCTCTTCGAAGTGCTTCTTAGATGGGAGGGGGGTGATTTTCTCTTTTCAAGATTTAATTTGCCCTAGATGCTCCAGGGATCTGGAAGATGGAGCCCACATTTTACTCCATTGCAAGTTAGCTTGGGAATGTATCAATTTAATCTTATCCTGGTGGGGCATTACTTGGGTTTGTCCTGCATACTTACCCTTAGTCTTCTGCTCATGGGCCTTCCTCGTACCTGCAAGACTCAGGAGGAGTTGGTGTAGCATCATTCAAGCCTTATTCTGGCATCTTTGGCTTTCTAGGAATGCACTGGTATTTAGGGGGCAATCTCTCTCTTCCTCAACTATTTTTATCAAAGTCCTGAATATGACTTTCAGCTGGGAATGGGCCTCTTTTGATCGATCTTATCACTTTACCCTTCAAGACTGGGTTGCCAAGCCTTGGTTGCTTGCCAAGAAGTAACTGACCTGCATCTTCTTGGGGTTTGGGAGGGTGGTTTCGGGTGGTTCGGGGAGTGTCGGTAAGTTTGGTAAGGCTAGCTTTTTTAGGTCCTCTCCTCTCCCTCTTCCTCTGTGTGTGGGTTCTTCTTCCTTCTCTTCTCTCTTTTATTCGTCTTCTTGTGTGTGGGTAGCTTCCCCCTTGCTTAGGTCTGAGTGCTCTTCTCTTTTTTTGCCTCTCTCTTTGCCTCCCCTGTTTTCTTCTCTGCTCCTTTTGTTCTTTGCAGGTTCTATCTTCGTCTTGCGTCTTGCATTGTTGCCCCCTGCAGTTCTTCTGGTTGCTTTCAGAGCTCTCCACAACAAGGTTTCATGTATGCTCTAAACAAGCTCCACATTCAGACATCACAAGAATTACTCAGCCATTACAAGCATCAACTTGTGCCACAAGCAACAGTCTTTCTCAAGCTCCTCAATCGACAAATGCCATAAGCAACAGTTTTCTCAAGTACCACAATCGAGAGTTACTACATTCTTTGCAATTCATATGAGGACTCACACAGCTCCAATCAAGTTGATCAAAGTCGCTCCTCCTCTTGGCAAAACCTATGCCCACAAGCTTTACCTTGAGCCGCAAGCAACAACAGTATCTTCAATCTCTGCAATCCAGTTGTGGTCTCTTCCAACTCCAATGCTAGTAAGTTGATCAAAGTCGCCCCCCTTCTTGGCAAAACCTATGCTTACAAGCTCTACCTTGCGCCACAAGCAACAGCAGTATCTTCAATCTCTGCAAATCAGTTGTGGCCTCTTTCAACTCCAATGCTAGTAGCCTCTCCTCATGGAAAAGTCTATCTCCAAAGTTTAACCATTCTTTTGTTATGTGCCTGTTGTTTAGTTGCTTCACCCTTCATTTTCTCACCACTCTACTCTTCACTTTGTTAGCTGTTTCTGGCTAGTACTTATGGGGAGCTTGTTCCCTACATTCTCTACTTTGGTAATCTGTAGTCAGGTTGTTCTTTTGTACCCTTTTCTACCTCAGAAGAGGTTAATTTTAATTCGTCTTCGCTGATAAAAAAAAAACGAAGAAAACACTCGGACGTGATACCCTTCTTGGACTTTTGGTAGCATCTTCTGCTCTGACAGAGCAGGAGGAGATGAACACAATACATACGACAGGTTAGCCCAAAAATGAGGACAGGAGTCCTTTCCGGCCTTCAATTATTTATTTTGGTATGAACATCTCTTCCAAAATTAGAAATTTTAAATTGTTTATGTAGATACATATTTTAATTACGCGCAATTTTAACATTATACTGAACCATTTTCTAGAATACCTGCACCCATCATAAATAAAACAGCATACCCAACAGAAGATGCAATCGGTAAATTCAAAAATGGTTTTGTTCATGAAAGAAATATATATTGTTTTGTGTACTTACGGAGTACATAATAGAGTACATAATTAGACAGATATTAGTACCCTGGAAGGACAACAAACTATTATGAAACGCTAAAACTCTACCTGAGTAGAAGGCATAAACTATGAATTACTAGTTTAACTAGTTTCATCCAAAAACATTTGACTCCTAGTCTGAATAGAAATTATAAAACTGCATTAGATCATTAAAAGACAGCTTTTACCAACACAATAGTAGTGAAGACATTATCAGTTCATCATTACAAGATTAGCAAATGTGTACACGATTGTCACCCAGCTTATACACATCAAACATGTTGGTCCATACTCAATTAGGAGTACTAATAAGACTAAAATAATACCTATCTATATGAGTTGTACAAACTTCAAACAAGGGAACTCCTAGTTCCATTCCAATTCTTCATACAGATACAACCTAATATATGTGTGTGTGTGTGTGAAGCAGTATTGAGTATCATGCTTCCAAAAAATTGCTAGCAGAGTAGCAAGTAAAGTCATTTGGATCATAACAAACCATAGGCAAAGCAGCCAACAGACTTAAAAGATCAAAAGCAACAAAATAACATATCCATATAGATGCGAACGTTCAACATCAACAAAACATTAAAACTGAAGGAATACTAGTCAAAAATTTGATCACAGATGTCTGTAAAGATAAAAGATTGGCATATCTCTGAAGGGCGCAACTTCACTTGAGAGGAATGAACCTTGATGAGTGAGTAGCACCAATACCGGGTCTGCCGTGCTTAACTGGCTTGTAGGAGATAGAAAACTCAGCCAAGTAGTGACCAATCATCTCAGGCTTGATTTCAACCTGGTTAAAGGTCTTCCCATTATATACCCCAATGATGCTTCCAATCATCTCAGGGACAATGATCATGTTGCGCAGGTGGGTTCGGACTGGCTCAGGCTTCTCACCAGGTGGAGCCTCCCTTTTCTGATAAAGGAAGAAGACATGTGGTAAGCTACACCCAGAACTCAGCAACAAAACAAGAAGTACACAACAGGATTCGGAAAAAATAAGCATATGCATGGCTAAATGCAGATTACCAAGTACAATCACATTACAACAAGATTCAAAATATGATTGAATGGAATACCCAAGATCAAAATCACAAGTAAGAATTATGTATAAGAACATACTCATCGGAGTTCAACAATTTAGTTCAAATATGATGTTGAAACTAGGCATTCATGTTTCAAAACCAAATAATCACCCTATAGTAAGCAAACAAAAATGTGTGCTGTACAAATTCATGAGAAATCCAACTGGAAGGTATTCAATGTAAAAATAAGTTCAGATTCTACCTGCAACTCCTACCATAAACATTTTCAATGTACTTCTCAACAATAATTAGGCACAATTACAGAATTAGACAACATTTTCAATTATAACTAATGCAGAACTATAATAGAAATCATAGAGCAAATCACACCCCAAATAAATAATTCATAAATTTATACTACTAATCAAATTAGAGAATGAAGGGCCGGAACATTTACCGCCTTGCGCAGCTTCTTGATCAGAGCCATGGGCTTCCGCTTCAAACCCCTCTGAAACCTATTCAGAACAAAATAGTTAAAATATATTTCTCAACACAAAAGATGCAAGTAAACCTATCCAGAACAAGCGTTACCTTCTGCGAGCTCTGGCAGTGAAGAGCTTGACGAGTTCATCGGTGGACATATCAAGGAGAGCATCCAAATCGACTCCCCTGAAGCTAAACTTCTTGAACGTCCTCTTCTTCGGCACGCCGGCGACGGCAACCTCGGGGTCGACATCAGCCTGCGATGAAGAAAGGGCAAGTAAGAAAAAGTAACAAAATGTGGAGAGAATGTGCGCTACAGAGATTAGAGATTTGGGACTCACCATGGTTTGAGATTGGAGTCGGCAAGAGAAACGAGCAGCGAGATCTTTCACTTACCTGGTGGGAGCAATGGGTGCTAGGGCTTCTGAGGAGGCAGGATTATTGTATCTGTGCTTATATATGACAGTGTTACAGTGTAAACCTAAAGCGCGAAAAAGGCATATTTTGCACGGAGAGCCTGCAGATATACATAATTATGGAAGAATCCCCAAGCGAAACATTTTAGGTTAAATGGGCTGTGAGAAAGAAATATTGCATTGGACATTTTGTATTTTCGAATTGGGTAACCTAAACGGGATAACTGTGAATAATTAAGCCCAAATAAACCCGGCCCAAATGATTCTCCATCTTGCATCTAGATTTTTTTCTCTCTTAACGTGAAGTTTAAACCCTAAGAACACCCACGATTATTACGCGACTCGTAGTTTAGTGAACCGCAAACAGTGAGTCGCACGCCACACACGTGTCCCGCCCACTCGTGGTGGTGGGCCTGTGGCGCGTTTCGGATTCACTAGACCATGAGTCGTAACCTCGAGTCCAACTTGCGGTTCACAAATGTGAATCGTGAAAATTTTGACACATGGCATTGGCGTTGCAAATTTGACCGTTGGCTCCAACGGTTAGCAACAGCTAGTTTCTTTTTAAGAAAAGGAAATCCAAATTTGATATTAAAAGTTTAAATTTTCTCCATCTATAAATACCCCCGTCACTTTCAACAACTCACGCACATTTTCTCCTCATTTCTCAACTTTCTCTCTCAAATTCCCCACCCCCCCCCCCCCCCGCCCCC
>JAYMSV010000139.1:0-21232 GCA_036897745.1 Erodium moschatum
TCGGAGGTCGGAATCGGTGAGGGTTTATGCGGAATCCAGTTCAGAAACCTTGAAACTGTTGGTGAACCGGAGTTTAAAATCGACAATATTGTAGCCCCTTCAGATAGGGTGACCCAAAAGAAAAAAGCCCAACATTTATCAGAAACCCAACACGTTTTCCAGCATAATCCACTATACTCTTCTTTTTTTAAAACGACAATGAATTATTCAAAGCACCAATCCTATGAGACATAGGAATGGGCCAGGGCTGAAGCCCTCAAGTCTGCACCAGAGCACCGAAACCAGCAAATCGAGTACTGGCAACAAGCGCAGCCTCAAACGTCCCAACAAGGGGACACCACACGGGACAAGCCCTACAAACACCAATCAAGGCCCAACTAAAGGCGCCAACCGAGCCCACCAAGTGGCAACATACCCAAGAAGGACACAATCAATACGAGGGCTAATACAACCAACAAGGACAAAGAAACAAGCCTAAACAGATTGGTAAATGGACGTAGACCAGGACATATATAAGAACAAATAGAAACACTAGACCCAAAAAACAAAAAGTATAACAAGTAAAACCTAAAAAACCACGCCAGACCTGCAAACCACTCCATTCTGATCTCCCTCAAGCCGTGCACTTCCCCTACCACACCACGTGAAGAATATTGTACCCATTAGCAGAACTGAGAACAGTGAACCACCACAACACCCGGAACACGCTCGAAAAAAACTCAAGCAGATCGACATGATAAATTATCCGATGACAAGATTTCATCCTGACCGTTTATCACTAACGATAACCCGACGTGCACATCACCACTTCCAAAGACATGAACCCTTTCAAAATCCAACTCAATGTCAAAATTTTGGTCTCACACAAAAAACCAAACCAATTTCTCCAACACTTCTTAGTGGAGTGTCACATGATTAAACACATGTTCTTATTCCTCCAAGGGCATAAACGTCAAACCACATCGCACCTTCCTCCCATATTCATCCACAACATCGTTGACCCACTATCTAGCTATAAAAAGTCTCCAAAACTCCATCTTCCTATACACACCAAAGATCTAAAACACCCAAAAAAAACGTATGGAAGGCTTGATCCCATTTCTCTTACACGCCATCAAAAAACAGAGGCCTCAGAACGGGTACAGGTCCGCCTCCGTCGGGTCCACCCGGAGCTACCACCTCCTCAACGCCGGAGACACCGTGGAAGGGTCTTCTCACCGCCGTACCAGGTCGGAGCTCCCGCCGCCGAGCGCCGAGTTCGTCCAGAGCCAACCCGGTTTCGAATCTCTCCGCAACTCGCGCAGCGTCAGGAACGGATCGGTGATGGGTTCGGGTTCGGGTCACGGTGATTATGCTAGCGGTCGGACTCGGAGGTGATTGGATTGGGTTTGGGTTTGGGTTGGATCGGTGATTATGGGATTTATGTGGTCGGTTTCGTAATTCACCGTTTCTTTGTTGCTGTTTTGGTGAATTAATATATAGTTCCACTCCAGTTTGTAATGGTTAATTGTATATTTAATTTATTTTTCCTGATAATCGTTTTTTGTTCTTTCCATGTGATTCCAACTCTTGATTATGAGATTAATCATTTCAATACATAATTAGATTAATTATGTAAGTATAATTGGACGTTACTCACTTGGGTCAGCCTGATGGTGAATATCTCTTCATGTCTTATCTCTCCTTGAGATCACAGGTTCGAATCCCGGTGTTAAAGTATGATTTTACTCTATTTCTCCCTGATAAAAAAAAGTATAATTATATATTTTCAATGTAAACGGACTATTGCGAAAATAATTCATGAGGTTTTATTTTTTAGAGTTACACCCTTCTTCACAATTATTAAAACATGCTACAAAATTGAATTTTTATTCCATTTTTTGCGAATATATTTCAAAATAATGATTTTGTCCTTAAAATTTTATATTCTCAAAGCAATAAGCAAAAAAAAGAAAACTTTCACATATAATCATTTTTTTTCCTCTCTAGACATACAAATGGGAAGAAAAATCAGGATAGATGAATATTCTGGATCTTTGGTTCTTTACTTATTATTTTTAAAAGAAAATTGTTAATTTAAAACAAATTATCCTAAATGCAAGAAAAAAAAGTTCAAATACATCATAACTTCTTTTATGATTACAAGCTTAATCTACTTATAATCCCGAGATCAAGCTATGAACCACAGGAGTGTCCCTTTAAGAATTACATCATAGTTTTAGATTGATGATAGATCTGTAATGTTTAATTATTGATCTTTCATCTTCATGTGCTTTCACACACTATCTACTTCAGTTGTTTATTTATTGTACAAGTTTGAATAAATATTTGTGGAGGAAGTAATGTATGGAGAATTTAGCTGTTAAAGATATTATTCTTGGTGGGACATTATTAGATTATGAAAGTTGGAGCATGACATGGGATGGAGACTAGGTTTGAGACATTGGTGCCACATGGAGTAGGTATAGTGCCAGTGGTTACAGCTAGATGTTCTTTCTTAGACTGTTCCTGGTTTTGGACAAATCATGAACAAGGTCAAGGGTTTTGACTATCTTGTCTCTCTAGTTGCAAAACACATATATTAGAATTAACTGAGTGGACTTGAGCATGGGTATCGATCTTGATGAGATAGAGAGGGGGTGTTGGATTGTCAGATCGTATTGTTTTCGGTTAATCCGATGATTTTGGTACGAATATCTTTGGTTCTTATATCGTGCTTGTGGGTAATGGTTATGTCCGTTTTTTTGTTCCGTATATATTTGATTGTCCATTGCTAGAGTTTATATTTAGTTTTTAAAAATATTTTGAGTATGAAATTTTTTAAAAGTTGATGACAATAGCTAGTTATGCACGGCGTCTTCGATGTAATTGTTTAGAATTTATCTTGAACCTATCACAATTGAACTTGGTATGAACATATCTCATTTATGAATATCTAGAATCCCTAATTATTTGAATTTTTGTATAGAATTCTAGATTGTAAATCTTATCCATCGAACATATCATGTTCTAGTTAATCTCTATTATTCATTTCAGATTTTGAATGTTATATATAGATGTTCAAGCTCAGTTGCTTGACATTATTTAGTAAAATATTTTTATATGAGTAAATTTTGCTTAATTTTCTACTATACTTTTTGCAAGAAAAAAATGTATCGATCACATTCTTGTTTATGGCCTTAATGATTATAGAATTGACTGGACAACAATCCAGAACCTTGACATTCAGCCTCGGATCTCCGGATAACATTACAGATGGAAGTTAATCTCCGAATAAAGTGGTTCCGATTCCGAAGGAGTGTTCAGTGTGCCAAAAGGGACAAGAGTTTACGGCTCATCTCCTACTCCATTGCCCTTTCGCTCAGGAAGTTTGGAAGAAGGAACATTTAGACATTCTTATCCTCCCCAAACACACTTTTTCTGGATTGGTTATTATGGCTTTTCTGGATATGCCAATTAAGGCTCGCTTGGCTCTAACAGTTTGGGAGATTTGGAACGCACTGAATGTGATAGTTTGGGAGCAAACCCCACAATACGCAGACTCCCTGAACGCTACCGTTCGGATCCACCTTCACAGTTGGCGCTCGACACACCTAAATAATATCGCACCTCTCCCAACTCAGTCACAACAGAGGGAGGCCTGATGGTCACCCCTATCGTCAGGGTGGGTGATGGTAAATGTGGATGGAACAGTGTTATCTGACACACACCAAATGTCTTGGAGAACGATTTGCAGGGATGGGCGGGGAGGGTGGTGGAAAGCAGAAGCTGCGTTCTCCCGGGTGTCCATGAAGCGGAACTCACAGAGGGCACCGTGATTTTGAGGGCCCTACGATGGGTACTAACATACTAGGCAATCCATGTGATAATAAAGAGTGGTGCCCAATATATTATGAGATTAGTTACTGAAAGAGTGCTCCCTTTCTCATTTGTGAGACGCATTTTAGAGGAATGTCGTTCCATCTTATTGTCTCTCAAGGAAGTTAAACTCGAGTATATGACTAGTACATCGAACGGTACAACCCATTGGTTTGTCAAAAAGACCCGCCTACTCTAATGTGGTCCCGTTTCATTATTCCGGATGTACATTTATGTAATTTGCGAGCTTTCAAACAATATACTTACGTCTTCACGTTTCAAAAAAAAAAAAAAATTAGCTCCACAAGGGGACGACGCCGTATTGGCAGCCAAAGACCCTCCCGCAAACACACCAAAACGCAAATAGTTGAACTCTCGCGCTCCGTCTTCTCCAGACCACACCGTAGCGAGCGAGACTGACCCATGAATCAAGCTTGAAGCTTTTCTCAAAACCCATCAAGCCCTAATGCCTCCAATCCACTCAATCTTCGACGCCCCAGCTCTCAGGGCCGAATTCGACCTCGCCGGCATAAGCCCCAATTTCATCCCCATCATCTGGAAGTAACCACTCGCGCCTCCGTCTCTGTATCTTCACGTTTATGGTATTGAATCTGTATATACATCTCTTGCAGGTTTGTGATTCAGAACCCCAATTGCGAATGGGACCAAGTGCCCTCTCTGCCCGCGGCTGCGTACCCTCTGCTCCAATCCAAATTCAAGCCCTTGACCTCCACGGTGCACTCGGCCTCCGATTCCGGCGACAAGGTCACCACCAAGCTCCTCGTCAAGCTCCAGAAAGGGTCCTTTGTGGAGGCCGTCATCATGCGGTACGATACTCGGCTCGGGAAGTACGCCGGAAAGCCCCGTCCCGGTGGTGTCAGGTCCACATTGTGCGTGTCTTCTCAGGTAATGCTTTTTGGGGGTTTGTTGATTTTTTTCACAGATTCAAATTTGTTTGCTTTTGTGGGTTTTAGGTGGTTTCTGAGCTTCATTGATTGGGTTGATTTTGGGTTTATGTCAACAACCAAAATGGTTGCTTGCTTGTTAGGTTCTAGGTTTGCAGTTCATATAATTGTGTGATTGAGCTGTTTTCGTGCTTACCCCCCTCTATTTGCTTATCTAGAAGCTCAAGGCTTGTCGTTGTGTGATTCGAGTGTGTCTCCAAGTGGTGTTGGGGAGAATCCTCTGATCACTATTCAATCCACTGCATATTGTATCCATGATAAGATTGTCCGAGCCCTTGAAAAGATGAACCTAATCTCGTTGGTTTCTTTCACCAATTTGTTTGCTTTTGTGGGTTTTAGGTTGTTTATGAGCTTCATTGATTGAATTAGTTTTGGGTTTATGTCAACAATCAAAATGGTTGCTTGCTTGTTAGGTTCTAGGTTTGAAGTTCATAGAATTGAGTGATTGAGCTGTTTTTGTGCTTACCCCCCTCTATTTGCTTATCTAGAAGCTCAAGGCTTGTCGTTGTGTGATTCAAGTGTGTCTCCAAGTGGTGTTGGGGAGAATCCTCTGACCACTGTTCAATCCACTGCCTATTGTATCTATGATAAGATTGTCTGAGTCCTTGAAAAGATGAACCTAATCTTGTTGATTTCTTTCACAAATTTGTTTTCTTTTGTGGGTTTTAGGTGGTTTCCGAGCTTCATTTATTGGATTGGTTTTGGGTTTATGTCAACAATTAAAATGGTTGATTGCTTGTTAGGTTCTAGGTTTGAAGTTCACAGAGTTGAGTGATTGAGCTGTTTTCGTACTTTCCCCCCTCTATTTGCTTATTTAGAAGCTCAAGGCTTGTCTGTGTGTGATTCAAGTGTGTCTCCAAAGTGCTGTTGGGGAGAATCCTATGATCACTACTCAATCCACTGCATATCGCATCTATAATAAGATTGTCCGAGTCCTTGAAAAGATGAACCTAATCTCGTTGATTTCTTTCACAAATTTGTTTGCTTTTGTGGGTTTTAGGTGGTTTCCGAGCTTCATTGATTGGGTTGATTTTGGGTTTATGTCAACAATCAAAATGGTTGCTTGCTTGTTGGGTTTTGGGTTTGAACTTCATAGAGTTGAGTTATTGAGCTGTTTTTGTACCTTTTTTTTTTTTTCTCTATTTACTTATTTAGAAGCTCGAGGCTTGTTTGTGTGTGATGCAAGTGTGTTTCCAAGTGCTGCTGTAGAAAATCCTATGATCACTATTTAATCAACTGCATATTGCATCTCTAATAAGATTGTCGAGTCCTTGAAAAGATTAACCTAATCTTGATAGATCAATGAACACATTGAGAGTGAATCAAGCTACTTGGTGGCTCTAGTTCTGGTTATTCTATTGCTTAACTAGTTGCTCCTTTATGCCAACTTCATGGTTCTGTTCTATCTGATAATAACATTACACCATGGACATGTTTTATCTTCGTTAGGCACTTAGGCTTAAACTGGACTTTGTGTTAATGCTTTGATCATAATATACAAAGGGTTGGCTTCTGTTAAGCACGACTCTTTCTCTCCCAAAATCCAATATCTACTGTGATTAAGCTATTTTTTTTCCTTTTCTCTATTTACCTATTAATCATGAGTGAGTTGCAGGTTGGTTGTAAAATGGGTTGCACGTTCTGTGCTACTGGGACAATGGGCTTCAAAAGCAACCTGACTTGTGGAGAAATTGTGGAGCAGCTGGTTCATGCCTCTCGCATTTCACCAATACGAAATGTTGTTTTTATGGTAGTTTAATCTCTTGCAATCCTTATTTTCTCCAAAAAAATGAATGATGTGTGTAAAAATCTTTGTTTTCAACATAGTATTTTGGGGTAACTTTATTAACACTCCTTCGGAACCTTTGTTTCTCATACACACTGTAAAGGTGAGGGGTTATCAGTAACACATTGTCACTTTTCGTTTATCATCAGAACACCCGGATTTGGGTCATTTTGTTCCAAAAAACCACTAATAAACGAGGAAGGTGACAGTGTATTCCTGATAAAACCATCACCTATTGTGAGTAAATCCGGATATTTTGATTGATAACAAGAGGTGAGAGTGTGTTACTGATAACCACTCACCTTTAGGGTTTTTTTGATAGTCAAAGGTCGTCGATGGGGTGTAAATAATGTTTTCACTAGTATTTTAGATAACATTTCAGTGTGAGGTGAAGATTGATGATGATTCTCTATTTTGTGGTCAGGGAATGGGGGAGCCTTTGAATAATTATACTGCCTTGGTGGAAGCTGTCAACATAATGACAGGATCTTCGTTTCGATTGTCACCAAAGAGAATTACTATTTCCACGGTATGTTCTTTGTAGCTTACCGTTATTATTAGTTGATTCTAGGAAGAGGGCAACAGAAATACAAGTTCAGTGTGTTTTATTTTGCAATTATCAAAGAGAGGGCTACAAGTTGCAACAAGTGAATACGTCGGGTGCTTTTTTGCAATTACTTCTTGATTCTATCGCCTTAACCAATTACCAAGATGAATATTTTATAGTTAACATAAGAAATTAAAAAGCTTAAAATGGGTTCTAATTATTGTTCTGAAGTGTACCAACTGCATATGATGTCACGTAGGTCGGCATTATTCATGCAATCAACAAGCTTCATAACGACTTACCAGGTTTGAACTTAGCAGTATCACTGCATGCACCAGTTCAAGCCATTCGTTGCCAGATAATGCCTGCAGCACGGGCATTTACTTTGGAAAAACTCATGCACGCGCTGCAGGTTTATCAAGAAAACAGGTTCTTATTGAGTATCAATTGTTTGTATTTGCTTTGATTTATTTTTTTTTTGAAATGTCTCACGTTGTTTCTAAATTGGCAGCAAGCAGAAAATTCTTATCGAGTACATAATGCTCGATGGAGTGAATGACCAAGAGGAGCAGGCTCATCAGCTGGGGAAATTGTTGGAAACATTTCAAGTGGTAAGCTTATAAGTTTTGAACATCAAAACCTTTCGAACTTTGCAAGGATTAAGCTGTGCTGATTTAGTTGCTAATACTCTTTGACAGCAGCTGCTAATTTTGTTCTCCTATTCTAATCTTACTTAAATATAGTATGAAATCATATACTTCGGCTATTATAAGGTTACATTGAGTTTAAAAATTATAGAGTTTCTTCAATAATAATGAGGCTACAATTATATTCTTCAAACTCATTAGCTGTTGTACCATAACTTCCAGGGATAATCATAATCTCACGCTACCCCCAAGTATGCACCATTTTCAACTTAAAAAGTTTGACACCCCCTTAAGTTTTTCAGTCTCATTTTACCCCAATTCTGCCAACTTAAGGGAGTGAAATGACAAAATACCCTCATTTCACACAAGTTGACGGGATTGGGGTAAATTGAGAATTAAAGAATGTAAGGGTTGTCAAAAACTTTTTAAACTTAAGGGTAGTTAGGTGAGAACGGTGTATACTTAGGAGTACTTAGTTGAAAATGTTCTACTTAGGAGTAGTTAATTGAAAATGGTGCATACTTATGGATGTGATAACTGCAAAAAAATACCCTGAGGTATGCACTTTTTGCATGTTGTAGCCCTATATTTGATAATTGCAAAAAAGTGCTCTGAAGTTGCCTTTTGATTACACTTTGTGTAATTTTGTTTCAAATTACCGATTTTACCCTTATAAAAATAATAAATAAATAAAAATCCAGAATTTCCATTTTTCTTCTGGATTTTGTTTTTTTACATATTACTTTAAAATTAAATTGTAAGGATAAAATTGTCACCTTGAAACACAAAAACAAGTTCATGCAACTTTGTGACAATTATCAAAGAACAAGGCTACAACTTGCAAAAAATGGATACCTTAGGGTATTTTTGTTGTTGTTGCAATTATCCCCTAATGGGTAGCTGACTGAGATTATCAGTAATTCTATGAACCTAATGCAACGATGGACGTTTCACTCAACCCGTGTTGTGTTTCACTGTGTGCCTTCCCTTGCAGGTGGTGAACTTGATTCCCTTTAATCCAATCGGCAGTTCGAGTGAATATAGAACGAGCACTGAACTCAAAGTATCGACATTCCAGAAGATTCTCAGAGGTACATACAACATCAGGACTACAGTTCGGAAGGAGATGGGCCAGGATATAAGCGGCGCATGCGGTCAGCTGGTGGTCAACCTACCCAATAAGACTTCTCCTGGAAGCGCCATAAGAGACATCGAGGATCTTCATATTCGATAGATACTATAAGAGATCTTGGATAACGAATTTTGATTACTATGTGATTGATAACTAGTATTCTTTTTGTTCTGCCTCTAATTTAGTTGTAGCTTTCTTCTAATTCTTACACACCAATGTGTGTGTGTGGTGTCTGTAAAAAAGGGTTTCTTGCACTGATACAACCTCTCCTAAGCGCCGATTGTGAGCAAAATTGTGAAGAAAAAGGCACTTACCATCAACACTTACCCCCTAGAATTGTAGGGTACTGACTATTAGTGATGACTATAAGCCAAAAAAATTATCTCCGCCAACATCGATGGTGAACGTTGTGGATGCTCTAAGTTAAAAAGTTTTCTGGTGACACCTAAAGTCTCTTTCAACCTTTATTTGTCTCAACATTGTTAAATTTTGTCAAATTTTCGTCATTTCACATCACAAAGTTGATGGGAATTGGGATGATACAGTTATTTATCCGATTTGAGTCGAACTCAAGACTTCTTACATGAAGGCTTGAGTCTTGACCTGGGATATTCCCTCGGGGACTTTTTGTTTTTTCTTTTATCATACCATATATTATACAAAATTGACATATTTCGATCCACGATTCTCCCTGACCACGACGTCTTGCCTTTATGGGTAGCTTGCCAGGAGATAGCTCGTCGCGAGTTATTGAAGCTCTAGACTGGAGGGCTGGATGATTTGGTACTGATTGTATTCTAAGAATATAATTTCTAGAATTAATGATGTTTATTTGGTTTGTGATTGTAGATGTAAGTGGAAGGTTTAGTTGCTCATTTGCAAGAAACTTTCAAATGAACCCCGATGCATTGACTTTTCGATAATCTTATACAAAGATTGAGACTCCTTATATAGAGTTCCTCAACCAGTCTATATCTTACAAGTGGATCTACTATTTTACTAGTGAATTTTATATTTTCTTCTTTTCTTTCGAACAATTGCTTTTTCTTTATTGGTGTCTCCTCATCACATGGGTCTGTATATCTGACATAACCTTTGTCGGGTATCTTCTCTTTATGTCTTCTCATCTTTATCTTCTTGCATTATTGCTTTACGAGTTTGCTGGGCTTTTGCTTCCGGACCATTGAATTGGGCTTGAGTCTGTATCTCCGAGTTTGGGCTTTCGTCTCTACCATTTTGTTTCTCCGAGTTTGGGCTTTCGCATCTTGTAAGATATCTGAAATAAAGGTTTCTTCATTCTACTGAGACATATTTCATCAAAACCTGTTTGAGTCTATGCGAGTAGCAACAAGAAATAGTTTATAGACAATAATCAGAAGTCATCTCATTCCATGAACATCATGATACAAATAGTAACACTACCATCCTGTGAAGAAAAAAATGATTGAACTTTCAACATCAAAACTGTCTTGAACAGAAGGAAGCTGCAGCAACTAATGAAAACATGAGATCACAAATCGTTTATAAAGCCAGTAGAGCTTCCACCTTTGCGATCTGATCCTCTTCGTTCTTTGGGGGCGGGCTTGTATTAGCCTCATCATACAAGTCATGTTTCCACTTCTCGGTAACGGTACTACCACTTGGCTGATGATGATGGCCTTGTCTTCCTGATCCGTCTCTTCCATTGTTGGTTCCTCCTCCATTGACGCCATATCTTTCTCTAGAGGAGAAGCCGTCCCTTCCTCCTCCATTGACACCATGTCTTTCCCTGGAGGAGAAGCCGTCCCTTCTTGCTTCTCCTCTGTAGGGTCTTCTATCTTCTGAAAATGGCTTCTCGGGCCTTCTGAAGTTCCTGTGGTCACGGCCTCTTTGTTCCCTTCTTTCACCTTCCTGTGCAGGGCGGTCGGGAAACCTTGGCTTTGAAGGCTCCATTGTTGTTTTCTCAGAACTTTCGGGCTCCAGATGTGCTTTCTTCTCCCTGAAAGCGGGTCTTTTTGCAGCTAGTGATGGTGGCAAGGGTGGAGGGGGAGGTAAGAACTCAACGGCTTTTGATTTCTCCTCTTTGGGTTGTGTATCACCGGTTGCCTTTTCGAAGGGCCTTTCATCACGTGTATCCTTTGAGTCGTTCCATGATCGATCTTGAAAGGGAATAGAGTTAAGAGATGCAATTAGTTAAACATGTCAAGATTTGAAATCATTATCAAACTCATATGGTACTTGCAAAATAATGATAATGATAGAATGGGAAATCTCACTCCGCTACCCCCAAGTTTATAAAGTTTTTGACAACCCCCTCAACTTTTGGGGACAAAACGACGCAAATACCCTTGTTTTTTTAGTTTTTTTTTACATGAGGGTATTTTTTGTCTTTTCACACCCAAAAAGTTCACGGAATTGGGATAAAATGAGACTACAAAAAATCTTTAAGGGGTTATCAAAGACATTTTAAATTTAAGGGTACTTAGTTGAGAAAGGTGCATACTTAGGGGTAGCTGAGTTAGATTATCCCTAGTAATAACCGTTGTAAAAGTTAAAGTAATGAACATACCAGTAGATGCCTTGCGTCCAAAGTTTCGACCGACTTGCCCTACACTACCACGCTCATCATGCTGTTATAAGACATGCACAAGAATCACGCTACATCAGCTCAGAAAAAAGAAAAGAATGATTGCATATGCTGAAGAAAAGTGAATAGACTACAAAAAACGAATGGCTAAGTCAAGTAAATGGTTAATATTGTCAATGAAAAACACTAAACCCGAGCTCAAGCAAATCTTCATACAATACTTCCACCAGAGTGTAAATGTAAATGACATTCGAGTATAGAAGAACTAAAGAACAAATGGGTTCCAAACTAATTCAATCACACAATCTTAGTTTTTAGTTTCATTCCTTAAGTTCTACACCTCTTAGTAATCATAAATTTTCAAAATATCAAGCAATCATATTGAATAAAGAACGAAAAATCTTCACATGCCACAAATTCTGCCAAAGGAACTTAAATTCTTATTCATGGTTGATTATGAAAATATAAAACACCATGAAAAGCCACATTCACAAAACTAGCACAAAACCTGAGAGTAAGACCGTGACCGGGGCACCTCAGTTGGAGCAGAAGAGCGTTTGCTCTCATCAACACCTCCATTGGATCTTGATTCGTGTTTCTTGTCACGTACTTTGCTCACATCCACACTATCCCCCTTAGGTACAGCTGCAGCAGATTGGACCTCAAGCGGTAATGCATCTTTCAGGCCGCGGCCGTACTTTTGATCCTTGTCCATATGTCCTCTACCATCCAAATCATTGTTGCTAGGTTCTCTCTCTGTAAATGGCTTTCCATCTCTCCTTGACCTCTTAGGACTAGAGCCACAAAATGCAAAAAACATAAGCCTATTTGTGTACTACAATCATATACCTAGAATTTTCAGAAGAAAAAAAAGCCGTGTACAAAATCACATATGCATATGCATCTACATATACACACATCAATTTTCCAGGAAAATCTAGGATTTCCATCGAAGCATAATCAGCTGAAATTGCATACACAAAAGGGATTCAAGTTTCAACATTTTCAGAAAAAAAATTGTATGCCCAAATATTCAGCTACAAAGTCATATATGCATATGCATATACATATACACAGACCAATTTTCCGGGAAAATCAGGGGTTTCCATCAAATTATGATCAGCTGAAACGACAGAGCCAAAAGGGTTTCATTTCAAGTTTCAACATTTTCAGAAAAAACCTTGTATATGCCCAAATTTAAGCTACAGTCACATATGCATATACATATACACACATCAATTTTCCAGGAAAATCCGAGGTTTCCCTCAAAATATGATCAGCTGAAATGACAGAGACAAAAGGGTTTCATTTCAAGTTACAACGTTTTCAGAAAAAAATAAACCTTGTACATGCCCAAATGTTTAGCTACACATTCACATATGCATACACATATACATATACATATACACATCAATTTTTGTCAAAATCCGGGTTTCTCTCAGAATACGATCAGCTGAAATGACAGAGACAAAGGGGTTTCATTTCAAGTTTCAACATTTACAGGAAATTTTGAACAGGAGCTTTCATTTTCCTGAATTTTCCACGAAAATCAAATTCTAAACTGGCGTAGAAACTCTAAATCAAAACCCATTTGGATCTCAACACTGCATTTACATATACACACATCAATTTTGGTCAAAATCAGGGTTTCTGATCAGCTGAAATGCCAGAGACAAAAGGGTTTCATTTCAATTTTCAACATTTACATTAATTTTTTGTCAGGAGCTTTCATTTTCCTGAATTTTCCACGAAAATCAAATCCTAAACTGGCATAGAAGCTATAAACCAAAACCCATTTGGATCTTAACATCAATTACACGCATTTCTCAACCAGGTAACGAAACACGTTCACGAACACAGAGAAAAGTACTACCTGGGCTCTCTGTCGAACCTGGAACGGTGTCGTTTGGAATCGTAGTCCCGGTCTCGGCCGCGGTACCTGTCCCGGTCCCGGTCGTCGCGTCGAGACATTAGGGTTCCGGCGGATGAATGGGAAGAGGAGGAAAGGTTAGGGCTTTAAGCTTTTTCTCTGCATCAAAAAATCGAACTTTGCAGAGTCGAGAGGCACAGACCAAACAAAGAGGAGAGAGTAGTTCCTCTGTTTTATCTGGTGTGTGCATTTCAGAACTTTCGATGCGATCCTGACCGTCCGATCAAGATGATCAACTTCTAAGGTTCACAATCATCCACATCCTACGGCTGAGACAGAAGTATTAAATGGATTGTTTGGATGTTTTCCTTTTGGATACATCGAGCTTTTAATATATGCATCGCTAAATTGTTGGTTAAAACTTATCACTTATATCTGGTCGGACTTTCACAACTAAAACATCAATCTTGTTAGTTGGGTATGGCGATAGTCTTTATAAGTAGCTTATTATTTTTATACTTAGTCGTGGGTTCACTTAATACTTCAACACTCCCCTCACATGTAGGACTGGATATCTACACGTGGGGCATAGCAGGACTGTACATCTGCATATGTGTCGGAGACCACATGATGGAGGTGACAAACGGGTCATGAGCCAAACCAGGCTCTCATACCATGTAAATTTTGTTTGAAACGGATCACTTATATCGGATCGGGCTCCTACAACTAAAAGGTCAACCTTGTTAGTTGGTGTGGTCCTAGGCTTTATAAGTAGCTAATTATTCTTATATTTTCTCGACATGGGTTCAACTTCAACACTCACCCTCACGAGTAGGACTGGACATCTACGCGTGGGTCATAGCAGGACTGGGCACCTGCATATGGATCGGGGACCACAGGGTGGAGGTGACAAACGGGGTTCCCTCGATCTGTCTCCCGACTTAGGATCGGTAGAGTTGATTTTTCGTGGCGATCAAGGCTTGTGTTGACAAGAACCTATTCTTCGACGAACCGTGGTTGCCAGAGGTGTGTTTGGAAGGTTATATGGTGACCCGACTACACTTTTGTTTGATAGAAACATAGAAGAAACAAAGTCTAGAAGCGATATGCATGATCCCTGAAGATCGGAGGAGGCCCTCAAGAAGACGCGGGACGCAGGGGAGGAGGAATGTCCCGCTCCCATCCCGATTGACCATAACCAATCACAATCTTCAACCACCATCTCTCGGGTTGCTCTTGAGTCAACCATCATCCCCCAACCGGTATCTACAAACCCTCACCTAGAAGACGACACATTCAGACAAGCTAGATAAACTCAGTCGAGACGAGAACGACCACACAGCCAGTCACACATTTGGTAGTCCAGTCGAAAACAATAAGTCCGTTTCTCATCGAGTCAGCAGACTGATTTGGCCAAACAATACCCTCGCTCGTATTTCTTTGTATCTATTTATGTATTGTTTCCGCTGTAAAATTATTCAAAGTCTTATTTTTGCTAGGATTTAGCTAAATCCAATTTCCACAATCTCTTTAGAGCATTCACAATGTTTACCACTGACGCTGGCGGGGAGGTGCTGGTGGGGAGGATAAAAAATTATTTTGTGTGGCTTATAGTCAGCACTAAGAGTCAGTACCCTACAATGCTAGATGGTAAGTGCTGGTGATAACTGATAAGTGTCTTTTTTTTCACAATTTTACTCACAGCCGACGTTGAGAAGAGGTGGTGAGCTCCCGGCCCTCCCCGCCAACGTCGATTCGCCGACTCCCAGCCAACTCCTAGTCTGCTCTCCGTCGATGAATCCCCACCGACAATAGCTTTCAGCCAGCTCTCAACCCAGTGTCGTGGATGTTCTTGAATTAGATTTTCTTAAATAATTTTTTGAGCCCATGGCACTACACACGCTGTATTCATGTATTATAGAATATTAAGTAAATCAAATTTATTCATAGGCTTAGAACCATAAACCTCCAAAAGAGTCACATTCGGAAACACAATTGCCTCAAATTTTCCATCTTCTCTCCTCCTCTCCCTCTCTGTCTGTTCCTTGTGGTCTCTATCACCAGCAAAGCCATATGATAAACTTCTGAGTCTCTTTCTCTGTCACTCACAGCCTCAATTAGAGCCAAAACACTCCCTTTTCCCCAACCCTCCATTCCCAATAACCTCCACAAAGCTTTAATGGGTAAGTCTTCAACATCATCATCACAACAGAAGAGGAAGAGAAAGGGCCATCCCAAGGGGCCGGAGCTGTTCTCCGGGTTCGGCCGCACGGCCTCAGGTGATGATTGATGCTCTCTCCCAATCCCAACTGGGTTTTTTGATATTTGTGTTCATGTTCATGAAATGTGTTTCCTTTTCCTTGAAATAGTGCTTTTGGTTTGGTTTTGATGCTTTTGCTCAACAAATGGGAACAAAACTTGCCTTTGGGGGAAGGCTTTGTCTTGTCTTGTTTGGCCCTTTCTTCTTGCCCTCTTTCTGTCAAGAAATGGTTGGTTGAATCTTTGAAATAGTGCTTTGGTTTTGATGCTTTTGCTCAACAATGTTTTGTTGGTTTGTATTGACCCAGTAGTCAATTGAGCCCTCTCATCTTTTTTTAGGTTGAAGGTTTGAATGTCAATGGGTTAGTTGTGGAATGAAAGGTCAGATTAGGAGTTAATTGCTGGTTAACTCAGGCTGGGGTTAGATTAGTAATTTACTTTTGACTGCTCAATTCCTAACCGTCTCGGAAAAGTCATTCGCAGGTCCTAATCATGCTCTACTTTTTGTAACCGATCCTAACTCAAAAGGTGTTTTTTTACAAAACCTGATAAATAATTATGAAAATCCGGATTGGGATATGTGACAAAAATACCACCTTTTGGTAAAAGAAAATAACACTTTCAGGTTAGGATCTATGACAAAAGGTAGAGCACGGTTAGGATGTGCAAATGACCTTTCCGGCTGTGGGGATCCAAATGACTGTCGATTCTCTGGGACTAGAAGGTCGGGTCGAGGATTCTGTCGACGCTGACAGATTCTGCAATCGACCCGAATCTATCAGCGAAAGACTTTGACCACCTAATCCGAATAAACAAGAAAACAAACACGATTAGGCCCGATTTGGTCTAATACCACTATGACACCCGAATCTATCAGACCTAAAAATTTAGGAAAGAAAAAACAAAATTAGAGCTGATTAACCCTACAATTAGACCGATTCAGATGAGGATTTGAAGTTGGGAGTTAATTGCTGTTTAACTTAGCCTAGAGTTAGATTAATAATTCACTTTTTACTGCTGATAAACAAAACTGTTTGTGGGCTGTCTCATTGGTTTCCCTTAGCTTAGTGGTCAAGTGAGCTTTCTCACCTCTTTGAGGTCAAGAGTTCGAATTCCAATAGGTCAGTTCTTTAGAAGCGGATGTGGAACAAGGGCTAGGTTAGGAGTTAATCTCCCGGTTAACTTAGACTAGAGTTAATCTCCCGGTTAATTTGTATTCGAATGAGTCCGCTCTTTAGGAGCAGGTGTGGAATGAAGGTTAGGTTATGAGTTAATAGTTGATTAGCTGAGGCTGGAGTTAGATTAGTAATTCTCGTTTAGAGTTAGATCGTGGATTAACCGCTAGTTAACTTAATCTAAAGTTTGATAAGAAATGCTGATAAAAAAAACGTCTTTTGTAGATTTGCTGACAAAGGGGTACAACAAGGATAAGAGGTTCAGCGTTTCTACTTACAGTTCAGAAACTGGTGTGGTATGTATGTACTAATCCTTCCCTCTTTTCTCCTACGCTTGCTTCATGTCAGATTCATAGCACAATGGCACAATAGTTCTGCAATTTTCTCTTACTGATGGATCAACAACGAAAAACTTGTAGGTTCTAACCTCAACTTCAGAGAGGAAAGGGAAGATCCGAACCGGGAACATAGCAGCACAGTACATTTACAAGGATACAATCATTGATGCAAGGGTTGATGCAGATGCAAAAGTGGGTATTGATCTCTTTGTTCATGACATGATCTTCATGTACTGCACGTCTGCAACTCAACATGTTCTTTGTTGTTTCAGGTTTCGACTATTCTCACCGTCAGCAAAACTGTGTATCCGTCCACAAAGGTCACAGCTTCACTTACTTTGCCAGGCTACAACTTGAGCAAGGTACATTAACCTTTTCTTCTCTTGAGAGCATATTTAGAGTATCTCCAATGTCGGACGAATGGAATGGGCAAATAGATGAAAAGTTGGAATTCTCCTGGTCGAATTGATGATGAACAAACAAATTGTCGGGTAGTTTTATCGCCCGTGCAATTTTCCCAGCCTCGGGTGAAATGGCAATGACGGGTTTCACATGTTTTTTTTTTTTGCAAATAGTTTAGGGCTAATACCACCGTAGGACTGTTTCAATCAGCCCGGTTTTTTCCCAAATTCCCTCCAGAAAAACACAATTCATCCGGTTATTATTCAAGATCGTGCTAATTCCATTGGAGATGTTCTTATAAATCTGAATCTCCACTTTTGTGACGGTTTCAGCTCAAAGTACAACACTTCAATGAAAAAGCAGCTCTTGCTTTGTCTATTCCATTGAACAGCAATCCAGCAGTCAAGATTTCAGCAACTCTCTGCGCGTCACCGGATCTTGCTTTCGGTTTGGAAGCAGTTTACAAAACTGCAGCTCGTCGTTTCAGCCAATGCAATGCAGGGATCAACATCACGCAGCCAGGAAGCAACCTTTCAATAGTATTGTAAGCTCACAAACAATCTCTCCTCATCACTTGCTTCCCATTGCCAATTCTGATACCTGAAACGATTGTTAATGTGTTCTTCATAGGGTGAACAATGGTGATTTGGTGAGACTGTCGTATCTTCATTACTTGAATCGATCGAAGAAGGTGGGTGCAGTGGTTGAGGTCTCGAGAAGCTTCACCAAAAGCAAGAGCTCCTTCTTGTTCGGGGGAATATGGATGGTTGATCAGCAGACGACATTGAAGGCGAGACTGAACCAGCATGGGAAGGTTAATGCTCTGTTGCAGTATGAAGTGATGCCTAAGTCATTGTTGATGCTCTCTGGTGAGTTCAACACTAAAGCTCTTGAGAGGACTCCTAAGATAGGATTGGCCCTTGCTCTCAGGCTTTGATATGGGTTTGACAATTACTGTGTAGAGATTGAAGATTGATTGAAGTTGCATAAACAATGTACATCATAGGCAAAGCGAAATCATTGTTTTGAATCTCGAAAATCGTTGGTTGCATCTGACTACGTAGATGATTGTTTCTGTTATGTGACAAATGACTGCAAAAGTAGATTAAAACGTGTCATACGAATCATTTGATCGTAACACTGTTAGTTTTTGAACAAAATGATGATTTTGTCCCTACTAGTTTACTATTGTATCGAATTCTCAACATATGCCTTTCACATCTTTGGCTCTCACCTCTGTTAACGGTTAAAGAATCTATTGTAATTTTACACTTCACACTTTAACAATGATCGACGATTAACTAATAAGTGCACCACAAGTTATATGATCAACTTTTGGGCCTGACTTCATCGTCGAGGAGTTTAGAACTGATCACTCTCCGATACATGTTAGATACGATCTTAAAGAAATTGAAACTCATAATAGTTCAACTAAAATTTTAAACTACGAGGGCAGGAGTTTAAATTTGTTATTTAAGCAGCGTATGTATTCACATTATTAATGCATGATTCTAACATCACCTGCTGTAAGTACATATGTAATATTGAAACTCATCTACACGAACAGAAGGAACTACAAGCTTAATAGAGGGTTTCGGAGCTACAGTGATCAAAAGAGCTATGTTGCAAAAACATGTAATATTTATCAAACTTTGGCACAACATCATACATTGTTACTGTGATAAGAAGAGAGACTGAGTTCCGAATATATGTATTATACATGCATGCATCAGTAATTAAACTTCATCTATCTATAACTCCTTTCAGTTTAATTATACAATTCAATACCACTCTTGAAAGGATACAAATGGGATGAGAGAGATTCGGGACCAGTATTTTCCTTTTCCCTCTCTGCACTTCTTTTCAATGATAGGACAATCGATGATATGTAAAGTCTCGAGTGTGGGAGGGAGGCCTTCCTTTGGCAAGCACCTGAGCTTAGGACAATCATAAATTCGTAAGTGTGCAAGAGAGGTGAGGTTTGTGTGGAGATGGAAACCCTTTGAAGAAGAAGCTGAAGTAGAAGAAGATATGTATTCCAACTTAGGCAATCCACCAATAGTAAGCTTCCTCAGAGTAGTAGGCAGCAACATATCTTTAAAGTCTCCATCTCCAACGTCTCTTATATATAAAGCTTCAAGGGAGGAGAGTGTGTCCAACTTCCATTCTGACATTTTCTGCTCCACATTTGGACAATCCCTGATGAAGAGCTCAATTAGATTCGGAGGCAAGCTCCCTTTTGCTGCAAAGGATTTCAAACCTCCACATTCAAACACAGTAAGCTCTCTGAGTGTTGTGAGACACTGCATATTATTTGGCATACTCTTCAGATTTCCACACCCTTTGATACTCAGGTAACTGAGATTGGGAAAGGGCAATCCCCTTTCCGGGAATAACTCCAAACCATCACAATTCCACAACCACAACCGAGTGAGATTTGTCAATTGGTTCATCCTATCTGCCAAGCTCTTCAGATTTGGACAGTCGGAGATAACAATATCTTCAACTGTCGTCCACAGCATATTCATCTTGTGATTCTCATCGACGCTCTCCTCCGCAACTGACTCTAGTTTACTGCATTTACTAAGCTCAAGTCTCTTTGCCGGAACAAGTAATTTCAATCCATCTGACGTTAGAGATGGACAATTATAGATCCTCAGCTCTTCAATTTCGACAATACCCGTTCTTGGAACTCTCTCGTCCCGCTCTTCCTTCCCATCTTCCTCTTGTACTGTGATCCCATGAGAATTAGACAATGACACCAGGTTTCTACAATTCGAAATGTGAACGCGTCTCACCTTATTGCCTCCTCTTCCGCTTTTAATAGCCAAGTGCTGCAGAGTATCACAACCTCTTATCTCCAAGTAATCAACAAGAGCACACTCGTCACCGATTTCCACCACACCATTACCCACACGCTCCATTAACGCATCCCCACAATTGCCGAGTTCTAAACATCTGAGCTTTGGTGGGAGCTTAACCTCACCTTTCCTCTCTTGTTGTTGGTCTATCTGGATTGAGCCAATTTTAGGACAATCTTCCACAATCATCTCTTCAAGAGACGCCATCTTATTTATTGTTGCTCTTGTCATCAAGGATACAAGCTCTGGACATTTTCTTACCTTCAAACTTTTCAGACTTGTCAAGTTATCTTCAATCTCAGTTTCACTCCGCCACAGAGACACCAAATGTTCACACTGGCGTATCTCCAGATCTTCAAGTGCCACCAACAACTGTCCAATACTGTCATTTAAACAAGAAAGCCCTGACATATCCTCTATACTTAAGCTTGTGAGGGAGCCTATGTCAACCATACATTTGAGAAATAACTCATTACACTTTTTCAACTTCAATACACGAAGAGATGGAAGGCTGATCGAACATTCTTGTAACCCGGACATATCCTCTATACTTAAGCTTGTGAGGGAGCCTATGTCAACCATACATTTGAGAAATGACTTGTTGCAATTTTCCAACTTCAATCCACGAAGAGATGGGAGGCTGACCAAACATTCAACTACAAGAACTGGACAATTTAACATCTCCAGCTCATGTAGACTAGGGAACTTCCATTCATATTCCATAGTAGAGGCATCAGAAGTGCTACAAGAACACCACCTCTCCCATGCATGCATATCCTCAAACTTAAGAGTCTCCAATGTCGCAAAACCACCACTATCACAACCA
>JAYMSV010000140.1:0-21210 GCA_036897745.1 Erodium moschatum
GGTTGGACTACTTGGGGAACCCGAGCTTGGTCCATGCTCAGAGCATATTGGCCATCTGGGCCACACAGGTGCTCTTGATGGGTGCTGTGGAGGGCTACAGAGTCGCCGGAGGGCCACTAGGGGAGGTGGTAGACCCTCTGTACCCAGGTGGCAGCTTTGACCCACTAGGGCTAGCTGATGACCCAGAAGCCTTCGCTGAGCTGAAGGTGAAGGAGATCAAGAATGGGAGACTAGCCATGTTTTCCATGTTCGGGTTCTTCGTACAGGCCATCGTCACCGGGAAGGGTCCATTGGAGAACCTGGCTGATCATTTGGCAGACCCAGTCAGCAACAATGCTTGGGCCTTCGCCACCAACTTTGCTCCCGGAAAGTGAATAGCTTGATGTAATTTCTTTGTAGCAACAATGCAATGTAACCTCAACTTGAAATTTGAATCAATTTCTGGTATAATGACTTGCAGCATAAGTTACTGCAGAGGACCAGGAACATTCAAAGCAAAGAGAATCCAATTGCATCATATGCATCTCAACCGATATTTGAGCTTTCCTAATAAATTGGCACTTCTGTTTAAGTTGTTAGCATTATCTTCACTCTATTATTAGCTTTGGTGTATTGTATTTAAATGATGATCCGGGAATGAGAAATGTTATCAGATTTCTCAATTACAGTAACTCTTGAGAACTTGCCTTGTCTCTATTGTATATTGTCTTGCCAGGACTGGGATCAAGGACAAACTCCGGCCCAAAGACCCATAACTCAACCCCGAACCTGGGACCATAACAAAGCTAGGGAGCAAGCGAGAGGGGTTGGGTGAGTCAAACTCTGATACCAATCTGTTATGGTCCTGAGTTTGGGATCGAGTTATGGGTCTTTGGATGCTGGTGTAGGTTTGAGAGCTCAATTTGGCGGAAATAACCATACTTTTGTTCAAAGCTAAATGAGGATGGTCACGGGATCATGAGAATGTCATCTTCTTCTCTTATGTCAAAGCAACTGTAAACACACATGACATTTGGAGGAAATAACCATACTTTTGTTAGGAAAACAACCTCTTTTATAAGACTAGAATTAAAGCTAAAATTTTATAGTATTACAATATGATTTACATGTATAATTCGAACACATCCATGGAGTTTATGCTTTCCTCCGGTAAAAAAAATAAACAATTTGTACTGTAACGACTAAGAAACTATCCGATCAAGAATCCACAATTCCAAACCAGGGGTCAAATTCGGTACCTTATTTCTTATCATCTTTGGCCTTATCTTTCTTATCCTTCCTCCCCGCGAGAATCATGGAGATCTGCAGGCCTCTGCTAAACGCTTGATTGAAGAGCAGTCGAGCTTGGAACTCTGACACGAATGGAAACCACGACAGAATGGCTATTGGCATGAAGATGACGAGTCCCATTACATATTCATATCCTCTGGCCAGCTCCTTTATCGAATCCCAAAAACCAACCCCTTTAATGAATGGCCGGCATGCTTGCCCAATCTGTAAGGAAAATGCAGATTGACTCAATGCTTTGCTAATACTAAATAAACATAGGGAACGAACAATGGGTTCAAAAGTGTGGGACTTACGAGCAGAAGAGCCCAGCCAGTTGGCAGGAAGGCGATGACAGCAGCGAAAATGTCAGCTATGGTGAGGTAGCATACTACGAATAGCACAGTCATCACTGACATGAAACCAAGGAAAAGAAGCGCTTTCAGAATCCTGAACATCAGCTGGAAGTCCGTACCAAATCTTCGCCTACCCATTGACACCATCTGATAATTACATTCAACACATATAAGTAGTAGCGGCAGCAAACCAGTCCATAAGATCTAAAGCTGTAATAAATTCGTATACATTTCTCATCTTCAAAGTACACTTGCATACCTTTAGTACTAGAAGAACAATGATCAATACTAGCCAAGAAACCCCGTAAACCTACAAAAGTAACGACAGTAACAAGTTAAGACAATTCGAGGTTACAACAAACGTAAATAAATCATACCATTATATGCCGGCTGTGATGAGCTATGTGCAGGTGGTACACAATGCCATACTGGAAGATGAAGAAGCGCAGTGCAAGGATTATTTCAATCACTCTTCCCCGCAGATTTGTGTGTTTTAGGTGTTCTTGTTCTTCGTCCCACCAAGATTCCCAACTCCTATCAGGTTGGATACCGATACCTCCACGATCTCCCATCCACCTTTTCCAATCAGTCCAGTCATCCACAGTCTTTTGCCAGTCGAAACCAGACGGATTGAACACAGCAGGAGCAAACAGCCAGGAACCAATCAGAAACCACATTGACAGAGTGATGAAGAGATACAGATTGGAACTGCGATATGATTCCCCATAAACCCCGTACACGAGCAACAACACAAAGAGCTCCAACCCTTTGACAAAGTGACTACGCGAATACATCCTATAGTTCTCAGCGAATTTGGCATGAAAAACAACAAATCCACGCCCAGTAGCTCGATACTTGGAACCTCCATGCAAGATGGTCCTTCCGAAATAATGTGCTTTCGTTCCCAGCTGGAACGTAAAGAACACAGAAGCTAATTGCAGTTGCATAATGATGAAGTCACCAAGAGCGGTACGAAACCCTTTTTCCAATCCTATCTCCATCACCATGGGCAGCACCAACAACAAACCGAGCTGGAAGAAAGACTGAGTAGCTAAAGCTTGTTCGAGGGCTTTGCTCTGGTGAATGCTAGGACTCTTGAGAATACTTTCTTCCAACCCGCTCATAACCATGTAATAACGTCCATATAAGAATGCATACACTGTAAGAACAGTGAGCTGAAAAAGAAGAAGATGGTGTTTAAACTAATAGTTCTTGGTCACTGTAAGCATGTAAATAGTTTAGTTAACATACCATGCTGCTGAAATAGAAACCAACTGTGGTGAAGTAAAATGACAACATCCTGAAAAAGTCAAATCGTCGTCCAAGCCGATAAACATCCCGGCTAAGTGTCTGCTCTCCATTTCCATTTGCAACTTTAGCCTCAAAAAGTGATATTTGATTCATTCCAACGTCCCGTCCCTTGCCTACTTGGATGTACTCATGATGTGTAATGTATCCACCTCGTAGAGTTGAATTGTACCCTGAAGATATTAACATAACAAGCCATTAGAAAGAAGAAGAAAAATTAACGGGTCATGCTCTTCCCTTTTCTCTAATCAAAGACTTACCTGCAAATATATCCTCGCTCAAGTTAATTACTTTTGAAGCTTTGCTTATGCCACCCCTCGTAACATGGAAAAGTCTATCAAATATATCAGGATGGCCATAGTGAAAGCGTACCCTGTAAAATTGGAAGAGAAATTTAATATGAGAAGAATATTAATTACATTTGTTGCAATGACTTGTCAAGCTTACCTTAGAGGATTTGCCAAGATTCGTTGGCCAATAGTTACAAAACTAGTTTCCTGATTTGACATGAACCATGCCAGTGATGAAACACTGTCAAGTAAAAGAGAAAAACATATCCACTATTGTGTTAACTTTGTTTGAGACATGGATGAGTTTAGATCAAATGTTGAGTTCATAGACGATTAAAGCTGACCTTCCAGTAAATATATGCTCCCTTAGACCTAATATTGAAGCTTTCCGTCGTCCACGACGATGCTTTATTAGTTCTTGCAATACATTCCTCATTTTGAAAGCTTCTTCAAAGTAATTGTCCTGTAAATGAAGCATAAGAGGCAGAATATGTAAGCACTGGTTGGGTTCAAATGTACAGGTTTCCTAGAGACGTAAGGAGAAGATTACCTGATTCATGTCTATGGTCTGTAGGGCTTCTCCCCGAGTAAAAATGATGGCATGATTTTGATTTTCAGGTTTGCCTTCACCAGTTTCTGTTGGAGGACCTGGAAGCTTGATGCGGTATATTTCCTACCAATGTAAGTAATCCTTATATGAGATTGTTATCATCAATTACTAATAGTCTTCTATGCTTAGCAAATATAAGTTCCAAAGAAAAGAGACTAGCAGCGGTTCAACACCTCATCTAACTTATCCCCTCCCTTGACAAGCACGGAGTAATAAACCTTTTGAGATTTCCCATTGACTGGCTCATCTCTTTCATCTATGTAAGCAACACGAAGAGATGGATATCTGTAGAATCTTGATATAATTAGAAAGAGCTGCATACAGTCATTCAACTAATAAATGAAAAATAAATAAACTCAACTTACGTTAACATGAGGTTCAGAATATTATTGTAACAGCTTCGGTCTCTAGGATTTTTTGATTGCTTCTGTGCACCATAGACCTGACAAGAAACTACATAGGTAAACTTCATATCTGCAAGAGCTTGTGCTTGATCAACGAAAGCCTTGTGGTCTTCTTCACTCAACTCCATGCTCCTATACCCACTAAAAACAGCTGCAGATGAAAATTTACAAATATGGTATCAATAAATATCAGATGTTGATTTGAATTGTAGTACAGTTTTGTGAAGAAACACTAACCATTATTGTCTCCTGCAAATTCTAAATAGCATTGAAGTTCTATAGCCTGCCTGTAGTACATCATCCCTCTTACTGAAAGAAACATAGAAAAAACAGTGTCAAGTAAGTAGCAAAGATGTATAAAAAAATAAGGGTACTAAGAGATGGGCTTCAAAATGTATAGCTAACCAGTTCTAGCAAGTGTCTGGCCTCTGTAAGACACCCAATGGCGCACTAACTCTTGCTTTTCCTTCTCACTGTATCCAAGTTTAACATCATCTTTTCGCTTCTCGAAATTGTCCCATTCATCTAGTTCATAGTCACAGTGGTGATTCAGTCAGTTCCAGATATAAAAAAGTGTGGTGCACATCAATAGAATTGAAACCCACCTGGATATATTTTCTTCAGGTAGAAAAGAATTGATATCCCATCTTCATTTTTCTTATTTAGCTCATCATCAGAATAAAGAACATCTTCTTTGTAATACGGAGTCAGAACACTAATTGAGATAAGAAAAAGAAACACTAAGCAAAACATGAACATCATGAGCCAGCTTCTTCAGCATACAACATTATAGAGTGTAGCCATACATTGATGGATGTTTAGCACAATGACTGACCTAAAGGAGAGCATGTTACGGACTCTTGGAGCAGCTGGCATGTTCATAAACAAGGAGTTTGCGAAGAAAGTGATACGGCGGCGAGCTTCCAAATTTGGGGGCACATTCATGGCTGATTCCTTGACAGTTAAAAGCAAGTGAAGCCTGACAACCTATGAAATGAACAAGAGGATGAGAAAAAAGTAGAACTTTTTATGAACTAATTACTGGGTCATAGTAGAAAAGTCCATCAAGTACCTTCTCTCTCCAAGATTTATTCTGTGTAAGAGGGATGTTTATCCTTTCAAACCTCTGTTCTTTCTTCGAATTGTCACTATCATTTTGAACTTGAGGATGAGCCCTTTCCAGAATTCTATAAAGAGAGAATAAAAAAAAACATGGTATAAATGATTAGTGAGAAAAGAAAGAAAAGCAAATTTAGTCATTATATTATGTATTGTACACTTACTCGTGGCCATTGACCATGATATCTTGGATGATAATTTCCATAATATCCTGGAGGATGTTGATGATTTGGGACTTGTATATTTCAACATTAACCTCCTCCAAATCAGTGAGCTGAAAATATGTCAACTTCAGTATCAAACACCAATATGATCAGTAACAGTAAGAAAACATAGCCCAGTTATAAGGATTACCAAGGTTTCAAGGAACTTCTCCAACTTAACATTGAGTGATGGCATCTCACTCGTCCGGAACTCATCCAAAAACTTATGTTGTTGTATGCTGATTTCTATTTCATAGCAGATCTGCCTCAGTATCCTGTTTCATAAGAAAGAGAAGCTAACAAATAAATACCCTACTTATGAACGGAGAAGAAGATATGGAGCTTTAAACCATGAAGGTATAAATGTTTCTTCCTTACATCCTATCTGATTCATCTTCCAGAAGGCCATAGATTACATCCCTGAGTGTTTCATAGCATTCAATGACGGCCGAATACATATATGGGTCATTTTTTATCTTCCTAAATAGGTCATAATCTTCCTTCTTTTTGAAATCTTTTGCCATGTCCAGTGCTATAGGAATCTGACATTTTTTTCACAACAAACAAATAAAGTTAGACAAAAAGTTGCGCATTAAAACTTGCACTAAAAATTGTGCTACCAACCAAAGCTTATACCTTACTGGCAAGCAAGAAAGGAGGCCACTGAACAACAGAGACATCACTTGGAGAATATGGCACAAGAAGCAAGTCTCTATCCCTGGACAATGAAGCATCAAAGACAAAATTATTACAAACTTCAAAGTCAAATATGATGCATTTGATCCTATAAGAGTTTTGGGCAAAGCCCCAACCTATTGCCGATCAAGTCCTCCTGTCGCATAGAATGTATGAACTCATTCCAAACCTGTGAAAAATTGGCAATGTTCTTCTGCTCAAGTGCCTCATCCTGACAAGGAGAAATATTTCTTATTAGGCACTACACCATGTTTTTTTTAACAAACTTGTTAACTCAATGGCACATTCCAGTCTTATCTTCGTTTCGACTTGGACAACTTCTATGTCAACAAAATAAAAAGTAAAAAAGTAATAATGCAAGTACAAATATATTTAAAAAGAAATTGGGAATACCAAGTCTCTCCCTCTAGCATTCTTGTCTGATGATGATGGCAGAAGACGACGGCTGAAAGCTGAAGGCACAGCATCAAATCTGGACCGCAGCATGCCAAGTGTCCTTATCTAGGAAAAGGGTGATGATGTATAAGTACAATCCCTCTCCAAAGTCACCGATGCATTATATTTCACTAAGAGCACTTACCTCTCCCAAATGACTAAAGGCTCCATGAATACCACCAAAAATAGTAGAGAATATGGCATACCATATTTGCGTATCCATGAAGTAAACCTGTTGACCAAAAATGTGACTGCGAATATGAAGACACTATAAAGATTCTCAATAAGGAATGAAGCTTTCTTGCAGGGTGCTTACCAGGACAATTGGAGCCCATATTGCAATGACAAAGCCCATATTATGTGTCACTACAAAAGTTTCAGAAATGTGACTCAGTACAGCCAATTCGTGCAAGATATATAGGAGGATAAGAACAGGAAGAAGTATTACCATTACTGTATGGAAAGAACTCGTGCCACTTGTAGCCAGGGACATGCATACTCATGATAAGCTTCGTTGGTCCCACTAATGGCAATATCTATTAACATGTGCAAGAGTAAGAGGTTAAAAACAAAATACTCTAGCAACATATATTTAAAATACTCTATACTATGTGCTCATAAGGAGCATTTGCTAGCAGCCAGTCAGTATCCCACTACTATTAACATTGACCACTTCCTGTTGCTGAAAGTTCTTTACCTCAATGATTGTGAACAAAGAAAGAGAAAAATTAATATAAAAGAAGAAGAAAACCTCCACATAATAACTGAATGCTAGCTTGCTGATCAAAAGCAGGATCCAGAACATTGTATACCTGTAAGTGGGAAAATGATATCCGTTATTGGAGAGGCAAATATAAAAGAAAATCAATTAAAGCTCCTCTCTCTCCATAGAATTATAAATTGAGACTTTATACTTCAACACTCTCCAACAACAACAATAAATAGTTGATAAGAATCTTTCTTACTTCAAAAGTGAGAACATATCCTCATGCATGCCTCTTCCCAGATACAATTTTGGCTACAGTGAGACCAAAAAATAGTTAGTACGCCTGGGCCTATGAGATAACTTAGTCAAGAGTTGAAAAGGTAGATATGCTTGCCTGGGCCCACCACATAAGAAGAGTGATAATCCGCCAGTTTGAACGTTCCATAGTTCTTCGTAGTGGTGGAAGCAAAAATATGAGAGCACCCAATAGGTTGGGTAACATATACAATGCAACAGCGTAAGTATAAAATGATTGATTCCGCCAACCTTGATCCCAAGTGGTGAAGAATTTTACTAAACCGGTTGGATTTTGCACAGAACTAGAGTAACCAATTGGCAAAACCACCGCCCACATGCCCGCTACTGCGAATTTCAGAATGTAACGCAGTATTTGACTAAATTTTAAGCTCCTCCAAGCATTAAAACTTAGAATTATATCCAAAGTGGCTGCAGAAAAGATAATAGAGATGTATGTAACTGGTTTATCATGTGAAACTCAGGATATACAAAGAAAGATAGTCAAATGAGTTCATCAGTAGTACCTTGTATAAAGTTGAGGAAAGCAGAGGTGATAAAAATGGTCAAGACATTTCTGAAAACATTCTCTTCAAAAATGGCAGCAAGAGATCCGGTAGGACTCCACGCAATGATCATCATAGCCTTACCCAAAAAAAACATATCCAATTAGTTACTTACAAGAGAAGTAAAATTACAAGTATGCTTACTCTGACATTAGAGCTACCTGGAAAGCCAATATGAAGAACATCCATAGCCGATCAAAGCTTCTAAAAAGATGGAGAAATGTACGGACTTCAACAAAATTTGTTTTTGGCTTCTTCTTTCCAGCAACAACTTGATTACTTCTCTGGTAAACAGAAAGAAAAAGTGTAGTGCATGTATTATATCCCTGCTCCTATATGACAAAGCAACTATCTTGCTCCATTGTGAGTGTAGCAGTGCCACTGGTCGTGGAAGTTGAACCAAGAAAATTAAGAAATGTAGAGTAAGATTTTGTCATGAATATAAGTACCGCATTTGCAGGTTGTGGCTCCCCTGCATGCACGAAAAAAACTGATTTAAGGTCCCCAGGCCATCCTAGCTTAAAACATTTGTCAGACCTGCAAAGAGGAGAGATGGTTTAGCTATAAATTATCTTACAATATACAAATAGAACTGAGTAATTTTCTATTCAAATAACTACCAAAAGTACTCATTTAGGTCATCATAATTTCTCCATCTCGAATGACTAGCCTTGCCTCCTTTGTTCCTCCTAGCTTCCTTTTTTATACCAAATAATGTAAAATTAGCATATATTAACGGGAAAATGATGAGAAAAACAAGTGTAATTAAACAATAATTACCTTACGAAGGACCTGGTAGATTGGCGTTATAATATCCCTCAAAAATGATTCTTCATCACGTGCTGCTGTTTGGTAGTCATCTCCACTAACTGGATGAACATTGCTATACAAGATTCCATACACCTCATTTGCCATCTTATACAATTGGAAGAATGAAAGAGTTATTTTCTAAATAATAATGCAATTTTTAAGGTATAGGAAGGGTTGTGACTAAGAAATTGTAGAAACATTGCTACATGACAGTCACTCAATCACTGACTTCATGAAAGAACAGTACCCTATGAAAAATGTAGGCAAGGCATTCGGGCATGAACCGAATATTTGAAGCTTCCCCCCATATAAGAAGATAAAGAGCAATGTAAATAAGCTCCGACTGTTGTCTGTCTGAACCTTGAGCAAACCTGTAAAACAAAAATAAGTAGCATCAAATCAGATTCTCAATTATTACTCAAGTTGTAAAACAGAACAAACAAAAATCAATTTTATAAATAAGTTGAAGACTTCAATATGGACGGAAATAGAGAAACTTGCCTGAGATTTGATTTACATCGCAGATAATTACACCATGAACGGTAATTCTGGAAAATTTTATCCACCAATCGCTCTACAGTGCTTCTATCCAGCTGCAATAAGATTTTCACTGATTTTCAATAATCAATCAAATAAAAACAAATGAAGTTGCTACAAGCATACTATAAAATCAAAGACAAATAAGATAAAATTATAGAAAAGGGTAAAAAGGAGACGCTAAAACAATGATGTACCTCTGTATAAACTTCCAGATGTCTATCCCTCACATCCATGTTGGCAAGTAGCAATATTAGATGTTCCCTCTGATTTGCTACATTTCCTTTCTTCAATGTACAAAATAATAAAACAAAAGCATGCAGTCAAAAACACTTCATTGCCTGCTCCTTCCAAGTTTGTCTAAAAAGAATTGTTCTACTAAAACTGCAAAGTTTTGTTCAAATATGATGAAGTGTACGTATTGTGCCACATGAAAATTAGTTATGCACTTAAATGTAAAACAAGGCACTGGGATGGATACAACTTACCTGGAACCCAAAAACAGATGAAAGCCAATCAAGTATGTCATTCACTGATTTAACCCTTTCCTTAGACGTTGTTACTCCATTATCAGTGACATTTTGTGTGGAATGGATTCTTGGCATTGGAAGGTTATCCACTTGACGTAGAGCATGAAGTGCAGCTTTGATCTATATTTTTCCGGATAACATGACCAAGAATGAGGATAACCAAGATGAAATATAGGTGTCCACAAAATTGATTGATATGTACTACAATATACAACCTCAGGAAGTTCCATAATTGCTGGTTTAACTCCAACCGCATACAATGGAAGAATGTTATAGTGTTCATACTGTTCCTTTTTTCTTTCCACTTCCTTTGCATATCTGAATGTCTGTAATGGAAAATTAATTAAATTTTCAACTAATTATTACCTTCAGAAACTTAAGAGCTTAAGTTATACAAATCAAACCTCATCATCAATTTTTGAAGCAGGTACTACAGTTTTCAGCACATCATACAATACTGATGCGATCTGATAGAGTTTAGCCATCTCCTCACTTCAAGAGTTAGCAAAAAAAGAAAGAATAAGATCAAACGAGTATTATGGTAAACAAAACAAGCTTGAACAGAGCTGATAATCGAGCCTTACGGTTTTCTAATTTCTTGGCCTTCTTTGATGTATTTCTTATAAAAGTTCTGGTAGTAGAGAATGATTTCTTTGGGATCACGTTTTGCTAACTGAGGTTTTGTTTCTTCTTCTTCCTGCAACAATGAAAGCCATGATTACAGAAATATTGCAAAAAGTACCCTACACATGTCAATACGTAGGAAAATATGTGTTGCAAATTTGCAATGTTACATGATCACAAAATAAGCCAGGTTCCTTTTTTCTCTATAAGTTGACAATCAGAGTATCATGCAAAATTCATGCATAATTATTAGAGACATCTTATAACAAACTGAAAATTAGACATAATTGACAAAAATCATCACAAACCATTAACCATTGCCAGGCCTACCTTTTCAAGTCTGTGTAACAGGTAGGTCTTAAACTGGCGAACACCACGTCCACTTGATGTTGGATCTATCCTATGAGCCTTTTCGAATGCATGGAAGCGGCCTAATTCAAGAAAATACAGTAAACAAAGGTCAGTAGATATTTAAAGTGTTGTCCTCATTTAATCTCTTCTAACATGAACCATTTCTCCCAACTAGGTAACCATCATTATCCACTACAGGAACATACATATATGAAATTGACAACGAGTACGATGAGAAGCAATAAATCCCACATACAACTCTTTGTTCCTTTTGTTCAAATATTAAGCTTCTATCCTAAATAGCAAAACAAAAAGTGCAAGCAAAGAGCACTTCAAAATCTTGAACTTGTTAACCTACATGTTCTTTCATATAATTTGGGTTCAACTACTGACGAGAACTAAATCACATGCAGTGCATACCATACCACCCAAGCAAGGTCAATACAGAGTCAACACACTAGTTCAGCCAAATCCACATACATATACTGATATACATACTGATTAGAACTAACACACAGGCAATGCATACCACCCAAGCAAAGTCAAGAGACTAGTTCAGCCTAATTCACCTACATGTACATACACAAGATGAATAAGCTAATCACAAGCACCAAACTATAATGACAGATTAGAATAGGCAAAAAAGATGACTTTTTTTTGTTCTTACAGAGATAAGCAACTCTGGGGTTGTCAGTCTCAATCTCATTGGCCACACGAAGAATGGGAGCAATAGAGGCAAGCGAGGACGGCACGAGCGTCTCACTATCAATGGCAGTGGCGTTCTCATTGGGCAGGTCAATATGCCTCGTCTGCTGCCGGGACATGTTCCGGGAAGACAGCCTCCGCATCAGCGGCGGCGCCCCCGGCTCCGGCTTGCTCTCGCTGGAGCTCGCCATCTGCTCCAATTCTACCGAAACTCCAAAAAAGGCCCAATTTTGCTAAATGGGTCTCCGAGAATCGAAGGGCAGTGGCGTGAAGGGGAGAGGTCATGGTGGTTTTGTATGGAGATTGATACCTTGGGAGGGAAGTGGGGCAAAGTGAAGGGCTTTGAGAGAAATGGGTTCGGCTGCTTTTGCTGAAACAGTTGATTAAACAAAAGAGAAATGGAGCTGCTTTGGGAAAATCCATGGCCGCTTTCGCTCTCTCCATGTCTCTCTGCCTTTTGCGCTTTAGAGTTTAAAAATGCAGAGAGAGCGACAGGTGCTTTGCTTCGCAGAGAAAGCTTCACTGTGGATGGCTCTGCATTCCGTTTACTTGACGGCGACCGGGATTGCGATTTGCCAGACCCACATCCACTTACTATAAATAGAAAAGAAAAAGAAAGATGGGCAATTGGATTTCTATTTTTAGTAAGAAAAGAATATAAATCTTCTTCACTAAGCATTAGACAGAGATGGCAAAATGGTAGGTTTCGACTAAGAATCCCATGCTTCCCATTAGATCGGGACTGGGTTAAATGATTTAAGATATTTAGATGAAAACGAAGATTAAGAATGAGATTGGGAAAAAGTGTAACCATTTGTGTCGTGTAAGAACATATTTGCTTGTAACGACAGGTACATGTTTGTAGTATTGTATGAGCACGTACAATGGGAAGAACCGTATAAGAGAACCTTATGTGAGAACCGTATGTTGACTGTACGAAGTAGTGATTCTCAATCCCTGAATTAAACTGTGTTCTACAGTGGTGAGAACCGTACGTGAGAACCATATTATGAGTGGATCAATCATGTTTAGTTTAAATTTGATTTTATGTATTTAAAAAAAACAACCGAGAAGCCACGTGTCGCGGCCTCATTGGTTGACGCGCGACTAGCGACCCGCGAGTTGGAATAGCGGTGCGCGGGTCTAGCGGTTCGCAGAATACACGTTTCACAACGCGCGAACCGCTAAACTGTGGTTCGTGTTTGCGGTTCGCCATCTGATTCGGTGCGCTGTACGTGCTCTGACCAAGAAAAGCAAACATGAAACTATAATTTATGAGACATTAGTAATGATTGCTTTATGGGTTTCGAATCAAGGAAACACAATAGTTTGATCACATGTGATAATGCATGTAATTGGTAAGCTTTATTCAGATCACATCTCAAACTCATTGCCCATTCATGATGCTAGGCAAACACAACAAGTAACCCTCCTTTCTTTCCATTGCTTTGGAACCTGGCCATGGTGACACAAATTATTTTTTAATTCATTCATAACTCATTAAGATTCCAACTCTAGACCTTTTACTATGCAACCTGTAAATACCAGTCATCCACACCAACCTGTGCTTCAAAATGGCTCAAACTGTAGGTACACAGTTTGAATACAAAAGCTCAACCAATCTGCTTTTAATATCTGTAACATGATATTTACAAGACTCAGACATGTATGTGTGCGATGAACAAGTCCCAAATGGGATATATATGTATTTGTTCCTTTTCTTGTTTCCTACAAGACAAGCTACAACAGAGTTTTGCTATTTACATGACACCAGCTCGGGCTATGGCGGTGATGCTCTTGCACTGATATGAAGGCTTGTATAAAGGGGAAGTAACAGCTTCTGTTTTGACCTTCCAACTGAGCAAGTTATCAGAAATCACCAACCATCTGTGTTTCTTCCATATTTTCTTCCTAACCAAACAACTTGTTCACTTGTTGTCCATGCTCATATGGGACTTGCTCTTGACACCTGCAATTTAGAAAAAGAATGATGTCTGGCTGACAAAGTATCACTATTTCTAGACTTGATAGGTTAACTGGAAAAGAAATGAATACGTGTGGAACACAATATCCCTACTATTAATACATATGACGTGAATATAACATAATGTAAGTGTTAGAATATAACTATAATTGGGTCTTCAACTATCTGCTTAAGCTTTTAGTTGAGTTGGTTCTCTAATAGTAAGCTGCAAAAAAGTACCATGAGATATTCACTTTCTACAATTCATATATAGCGCTCTTGTTTGATAATTGTAAAAAAGTACCCCCGAACTTGCCATTTTGTTGCACTTGTAAAATTGATCGTTAAAAAATAATGAGTAAAAAGAAAAGATGACTACGGTTTTTTTCGGTTTGGCAGTTTTTGTCCTCACCCCAAAGTTCAGGACATTTTTTGTGCAATTATCAAAGACGACTACGATTTGCAAAAAGTAAATACCTCAGGGTACTTTTTTGCAATTATTCCTTTAAGTAATTACCGGATTACTTGAACTTGTAGCGATGGTCCAGCGCTGAGGATGGTGTGTTTCACTCGCCCCGGAGGTGACGAAAGTTATCGCTCTTGGTTCCTGTTGGCTGGTAGTTTTGATTGGAGGCGGCAATTCTCTCATTACCCATAACACAAAAGCCAATGGAACTGATGAACCTGACAGAAACCTCAAGATGGAATTAGTATATGTTGTGCTACCAAAAAGAAATTAATTATCTCAAGATGTAATTATAATCCAGAAACTGCAGCCAAATAATGTAGTTTTATTTATGCAAAAGTCAGCTCAGTATGTGAAATGCAGAGGAAATACCTATAAAATAGTACAAAATAAGCAGAACCGGTTCTTTAGGTTCGATAACTTTGCTTAGATGCCAATGATAGAAGAGCTGTCAACAAAATTGTACACCTCAGTCACACAAGCACTTCACATACTAATCACATAAATTCAGATTAAAGAAGAGTGGTAAGGGACATATCAACCACATACGGGAATATCAGTCAGGAAAGCTATCAAGGCACTTGATGTAAAACATAAAACTGAAACAACAGCTAAACCAGCAACCTGCAAGCAGCAGCAAACTGTGATTAATTAGCATGCATGCACTACAAGGAAAGGAATGAAATATAGTCGAAACCATTAAAAAATTTAGCAATTGTAGTTTTATAACCTTCCACATCTCAGATGAGGATCTCTCAGACCGCACTTTCCTCAGTTTCAGAAACAACAGGAGACCTGAAATATAAGAGTATCAATGACTAGAGGTACAAAATTAGCAATTATTGTTTCCAAATATACAGAGGTTATGAGAAATAACTCTGACATGCTGTGTGCACAGCTTATGAAAGGTACATAAGCAAATACAGATGCTCACCGTAGCAACCTAAAGCTCCACCCAATAGTAGAATCGTCAAGGCGAAAAGATCAACATATACCTGTAAAAAATAACTTATCATAAAAATCAAACCAGTATAGTTATTTATGGAAAATAAACTCATTTTGGAAAGGGAGAAGATTATTCCATACCCTAGCTACTACTGTGGAATTAATAGGATTCTTTCCTGCACCAATCCAAATTATCACAGCAAATGATGACATCAAGATAAAGATAAACACAACCACCTAGCACATCAAAGAAAATTAACGGATTAAATATAGATCATAAGAGCATGGAGATTATGATAATCAAAAGTCAATAACCAAAATCACAAACAGTTCTGTGAATTCAGAAAGATGAGAATCTATTTTACCACAATCACAAATTTTTGTCGGCTGCCAACATGAAGTCCTCCAAATGAGCAACATTTCCGGTGAGCATACTTCTTTAACGCAAATGGTTTATGTTTTGAATTTTGCAACAAGGGCTGTTGAGAGCTACTTTCTTCTTCTTCGTCCTCATAATCATTTGCCTGATGGCAGAGATCAACCCTATAAAGCAATCGTCAGCATAAACATATACATTGCATGTATAAATATGATTTCTAATGAAATACTAACTCTAGAGAGTTGAAAATCACAAACAGTTGTGAGATTATGGTAAGAAACTGGTATAATATAGGCTTATACAGCAGTTTAGCCAGACAATTTGAACAAGAGAATCCATGAGTGTCTAAATCCCAAGACATTGTTACCCCAATGCTAAATTCTAAGCACCTCAGATCATTACAGGTCTTATCAATGATTTACATTAATATTTGGCTACATATAAACACCATGAGATTTGCTGCAGAAATTTTCATTGCAGACAAAAATAGCTTCTAAGTTATTTTTTCTCTACAAAGTCTTGAAAAGGAATATTAGATATTGTTTAGATAGTAGAAATAATCCCAACATATATAATCTATAGCAAAAGGTTTTTATCGTAAATGCTAGTAAATAAATAACAATTAGGATGTAAGATAAATCTTACCAGAATGATAGGAGTAGAAGAAAAGCTGCAAGAAACAAAATGTTGGGGAAGGCTGCAGCAATACATACACAATTTACAAAAATTAACAGATTGTCAATAACGAGATTTTGGAGAAGCAAAAAAACAGTTATCAACAACCACAGCATGTATAAACATACCCATCAAGATAAAACCACACACATTAGACCAGCAAAGCCACCCTTCACATGTAGCAATGAGAGTAGACATTAAGTATAGAACATAACCTGTAGGAACAGAACAAAATACAATTTAAGGCTCAACTATCTTGTGCAGAAGACTATTTATGAATCTTAACGATTTCAAGTTGGGCAGTACAAGAAATTTCAGTTTGGTTTTTCTATGCACAGGTAGTAGCTTGTTAAAATAGTTACCATTAAATTAGAGACTCATAGTCCAAGTAAACTTAGGAGCTTCCTGCCCTGTCTTATCTATTTCTAGTTTGCTAATTCTACTGTAGGTCAATTCCCTAGATAAAGGGGTCCCTTGTAGTACTTAGTAATTCAACTAACATTAAATTATACCAATTCCCTTCTATTTCAACATAGCACAACTTACATCTACTCAAGAAGAGTTTGTGGGGGTAAGAATACATCTGGAAGATATGATCAGTACAAATGAAAGTGCTCATTATGACATGCTTTAACCCAAACAAAAGTGTAGAAGAAATCATTCAACTGTGCATAGATGTTATGTTAAAAAAAAGTTTGAAGACAGTAAATAAAAAGGTTCCAATCGTACCCAAGGTGGAAGAGCCAATCATGAGATGGAGTACCTGTAAGTTAACATCTGATCAATGATCTTTCAAGGGAAAACTGAACTTATTGTATTACAAACATCTGCTTGTAAAAAAAATAAGAAGACTTCACTTACTTTCTGGCGGGTCCATCCAATCTGCTGATCCCGCACATGGATCCTAAAGAGCTGGAAAACAAAGTGCCTATAGTATGTCATAAATACTAAAATTTCAAACACGAAAATACTACTGTCTCATAATTGATAACGCATAACATAAGCCCCCACACACCAAACCAAAATTGACACCCAAAAATGAAAAAAAAAAAAAAACTATCTTCATTTCTGTTTATTTCCTCACATCTCCCTAATTTTATATAAATATAACAATTTGGAAGGCTATTATAGAAATTGGGTATCCATCTCTTTCACATAAATTGGACATCTCTCGTTTTCAGAAATTGGGTACACACATCTTCAAATAACCCCAACCAATACAGGGACTTACCAGCAACCAACAAAACCTCTCAAATCCCAAAACCAAAAAGAACACCATTTTCCACAATCACAAGCCCCATTCTCATCAAAACAAGCCAAAAAAAGCAAAATTTAACTCACCGAGAGGACAAAAACGATAAAGGGTACACACAATTGAAAGTGGGTAGTGCGTAATAATAACAAACCTGAGAGAATGCAATGGCGGCAAGAGCAGCATTGACTAAGGCCAAGCCGACAATGACGACAAGTAGCTCAAGAGGAAAGCAAGATGGCGGCGATAACACCATTCTCAATCAAATCAAAACAAGTCACAAAATTTTCAAGAGATTAGTGTGCCCCTCAACACGGCTTAGCTTCTATTCAATCTAATAATCTACCTCAGGAACATGGTCAAGGAGAGCGGAGGATAGAAGATGAAAATGAGGGTTTGGGTCTGTCCTTGCTCAAGTTGCTTCTATTTATACGGACCGAAGATTTGGGTTTGGTGTACGGACAGACTTGACAGCAAAGTCCACTTTTTTATTTCTCTGAAGCTCAAATATTATAAATAATATTAATTAATAAAAATAATTACAATAGCATTTATCTCCTATATCAACAAAAGCTTGAATAAGACATAAAATGTAGTTTTCTAGACACGTGCTTAATATCATTCATGACATGCTATCCCGTAGAAATAATAAGTATGTTGGTTCTATTTCAAAAAAATTGTAAGTATATTGGTTGTCAAAATAATTTAAAGCCATTTTTTTTATTATTTAATCGATAGTCATATTAATTGTTTTCCTTCATATACTATATCTTTTTACGATACGTTGTAAAGTTTCAAAATGTCGTTATAAACTCCTCATTGACTGCTAAGGAGAAGTGTGGTTACCATTTCTTGTTTAAATGGGTAAGTCTTTATTCTTTTTTTCTTGTGGTTGTTTTCGGACTGGTATCCATCGTGACGGAAATAACACGACGGAAGAAACTAGTAAAATGTATATATGCTTTTCTATTTGTTACACTTGTGTTTATTGTTATTTCTAACTATTATAGCCTTGTAAGCATCGTTCTTCTGTTTTATGGTATGTTTCGGGGTTTAGCCTCCGGACTCAACTATATATAATGATATTCTCCTTATGTTAAAAAACAATGTCATCTTGCAAAATACACATAAACTTAGTACTAAAAATCAGTGTTACAACTGGACATGTAATTAAATAATGAGAAGAATAATCTATCATTTCCAATTAATCAGTTTAATCAAAATTGATATCACTCATCAGCTAGTCACCGTAGGTCCATCAACAAAAGTTGATCCCCACTACTTGAAAACTTCCTCTCACACATAGGCTTGCATGATGAGTTGTTGTATCAAAATTCGATTCAAGCTAATTAATATTCTTTTGGATAGCTTAGGCGGTATAAAAATCAATTTCAAATTCTGTATATATGACTGGTGGCAAACATAGAAGAAGGCATGACAATTACATAGTCTTTTTTTTTTTATCAGAGATAAATAAATGCATTAAAAAAAAGTGTGGGTCCTGGGATAGAAATCACAACCATCAAACCAAAGTTTAACAAAAATCCAGCCTAAAAGGCAAGAGTATCAAAGTGTACAAGAGAAAACAACCACACGGCCTTCCACAACCACGAACTTGTCAGACTAACGAACAATGTCTCAGGAGACCGCTCGGACAATCTTGACCGGACTAGTGAACAGTACCACATAGGACCGCACAGGTGGAACACAATTACATAGTCATAGTGTATCTTTATCTTTCAAGTAGTCAAAAGGAGGACATGGAATTCAGGTGGTCAAGATCTCTACATAGTGATTTAATCAAATAAAAAAGTCAACTTGAAATCATGTTAAGGGTGTGATTAGGATGATGTCGTGTTCGATTCGGAGAAGCTCTCGTGCATGTCAAGTAACTGTCAAAGCAGTGTTTGTCGGCTGAGTGATGTGACATAATCTTAATGCATGTTCCGGAAGGTTGGGACTCTCTCAACTGACTCTGAGATCTTTGTTCCTGGTCACTGGGGCCTTTGACCCATTGGAGCTTTGGTTGAGCTTAAGGTTAAGGAGATAACGAATGGGAGGCTTGTTATGTTCGGGGTTTTCACGTGACATATGCTTACTCTAGGTACGATCAACAGTATGTGTATATGAGAGGAAAGAAAGGTAACTTAGAGATAAAAATAAATAACCCATATGTGCAAAGTCATGTGACTCAAGTAAAAATCTTCGTTTATTAATTCGTATAACAATGTCACTTGAAAATCCATTAAGGTACCTAATAGATTAGTGGGGAGATTCACGAGCACAACACATGTTCATGAGAATTTCATGAATATAATCATATGTCAATGAAAATTCAAAGTGTATTAATGTGTTTTGAACAAATCAATGAAATCATCAAGCTGGGTATGCATAGATAGAGTGAAGTGAGATAGTCTCATCGCTCGCGAAACCTTTCTTTCTCCACAGAAAAACCCTACGTTCTGTTTAAGTTGTTGTCGTCGTCGTTGACAACCATTGTGGCTCCAGCTACGAAGGTTGTCGGCAGGGCTTTTCTCTCTCACCCCCTAACTTTCCTCCAATTAATTATGCCTCCATCTCTGTCTCTACTACACCTCAATATATACCGTTGTAGAAGTGACTAACTTCTGCGACGCCATATATACCGTCATAGAAGTGACTAACTTCTGCAACGCCATAGTATACCGTCGTAGAAGTGAAATTTCGACGAAAATCACTGCGACACCCTCTTTTGGCGTCGTAGAAGTGTAAGTGTCACTTCTGCGACGCCCTTAGCCTTTTCTTGTAGTGAGTACGGTCAAATGGCGGGAAAGTTCGCGTTATCTACAAAATTGTCACCGCGCGAAAAAGTACACGTGTATGCATCTTGCACGCTTTAAAGACATCAGCTGGGCCGCATCTTGTAGCTCCTATGAGTTCTTAATTTGCACGATAAGGTGCGGTTTGTATTTGATACCAAATATATATAGGTGTGGACCCCTTAGTAAAATATGAACCTGCAATCTCCACAAGAACGTGACATGTGCCGCGTATTTTTTTCACACCAAGTTCACTAATTTAGTTATTCCCGTTTCTTTTTAACTCTCATTGACTTCGTTCTTACGTTAATATTTTTATTTTTCCAAGAGCTTTCTATCAAGTAGCATATTGAATATATGTTGATATGTTTTGGATACGGTTGTGAATGTTTTGGATATGAGTTGTGGATATGAAGTCCTTGTTTTATACTAAAATGTTTAGTAAAAAAAACAGGAACATTTATCAAAGAACATTCCATGGAATTCATGGACTAGAAGCATGAGTCTTATTGATTTGACAGTACTGAAACTTATGAGTTTTAATATATACTATAAATTATAAAGATTGTGTAAGAAACCAAAAAATTCCTTGACCAAAGTACAAGTCAAAATAAATATAAGAAAATGTATTACAAAGGTTTCATTTAATTATTAAATAAAATAATTAGTAGAGTTGATTTTATATACCTATTACACATAGTTGTATTGTTCATGCTCTAGGAAAATGATTCGCTCATAGGAGCGGGGACGCTTTACAATCGTTGATATGGAAGTGCTCAACAGAGAGGAAAGACTAGATGCCATGAACATGAATGATTATTTGTTTATGGTTCCTTAGTCTCAAATAGAAAGAATCAATAGGAATGTGTTGTGCTTGTCCTATTTTGTTTTTTCCGATTGACCGATGGGTTTCGGTACCGAA
>JAYMSV010000141.1:0-21193 GCA_036897745.1 Erodium moschatum
CCCCACGCCGGCCCCGTCCGTTTCCCGCCCCACGGCCGCCTCCCTCTCGGCGACCTTCGTGGCCGCCACCTGAACGTCCCTCCCGAGCTTCTTGACCACGAAGTCAATCATTGACTCCATGGTGGTGGAGCAGCACTTCTCCTCCCCCTTGATGGTCTCCTCCTCGCACTCCTCCACCGTGTTTTTTATTATCTGGGCCTGGATCGACCCGGGCTTGACCCGGAAGTAGGCGAGGATTTGGGCCAGGTGGGCCGAGGAGAAGGGTATTCTCTCGGCGAGCCTTTTGGGGAGGAAGGGTGGGTCGTAGAGGTGCTTGGGGAAGTGAAGGGTCATGGTCGTGCCGTTGCGGAGGTCTTTCTGGAGGAAAAAAACGATTGCCTCGTTCGCGGCGCTGCGGAGCTGGGGCAGTTCCGCGGCGGCGTAGAGGTAGTTGAACGGTGTCCCTCCGGGGGAGACCCCTACGTATACGGGTCTCCCTCCTCCTCTGTGGGACACCGTCACTCCGTTTACTCTGGCAGGTCTTGTCGCGTAGGCCTTGCCGAGTCCTTTGGTCTCTATGTCGTTGGTGACGTTGGTTTCTGATGATGATGCCGTGGGGACGGTTGCTCCGACATCCTCGGACTCGGTCAATGAGTTGTTTATGTTGTTGTCTGAAAAGTCACGTGATCATGGGTTAGTTGTTTGAGGAATGATACGATGATGTCACGTGAGATTTTACTTAGACTAACCGGATTGTAATAACGAGTCTTTGATGGATTGTGGCATGGGAGTGTTTGGCAGCTTGGATTCCCAGTAGAGTTGAGAAGGCAAAAGGGCATGGCTTCCAACCAAGCTTAGCTGCACCACCACAACAAGTTCATCAAAACAAATATTAAACCAAAATAGATTCGGAGTTTTAACGTTTTGTTTCAACTCAGTTCGTCTGAAGTTTGGACAATTGTTTTAAATCAAAGATTTAACCGAAACCATTTTATCTAAACGTATCGAACTATTTGTAACTAAACTCGAACAAAGCACGTAACATCTAGGTTTCGAAAAAACCCATAACTAAAAGTAAACTTACAATGTGAGAAACTAGGATGGCCAATAGGAGCTTGGAGGAGGCCATGGAAGGTTTCCAAGAGTATTGGGGAACATGAAAAGTATATATGGTTTCAATTGGGATGAAGATAGGGGTATATATATACTAGTTTTGGAAGTAATTACTGAAACTGCCCCTGGCTCACACATTAGGTGCATCAGATATGAGAAATGGCCAAATGAGGCAGGTAGAGAAAGATTGTGTGGGCTTGGGGCATTATAGTTTTTGCACATCCTCTTGTAGTGAGTCTCTAACAAATGCTAACTTTTTCATGATGGTTCAGTTACAGTGGTTGATACAATCATGATTTGTGTGGTTTCATGACAATGTTATGCTATTCGGATTTGGAATATGTTTCTATACATTCTCTTTTGCTGTTTGGATTGTTGTGGTTTATGTATATTATTTTTTTCCCAATCGTATCTTAAAAATCACACATTTCGGTCCAATTTAACTCGTCCACATTCGAGGGGCATAGAAAAAATTGAGAATCAATCAAATTTCTCCGGAGCAATGTTCATTTACCTCTGAGTTTCAGCAAAACCTCGATATTACAGCTACAATGATGATACATAATTGAATTATACAGATGAAAAATGGAACAAATGACATTTTAAGTTTACATTTTCGCCGAGTTCTTGAAAGGGGTAGCAATGTAGCATGGCATATGAATTGTTTAGGTCTCCTCCTCAAACGTGTGTTCGCACTGTACACCCATGCAGTCTGGCCAAATATCCGCAGCCTTGTAAAGGATGAAATTTTATGTTTGGACTCTTTACTCCTCTGCAAGCTGCAATGAGTTATTTACATGCTTCTCCAATGTTAGGAACTCAAAATTTAGGCGACAGCGGAGCTGGAACGAGATACCCGCTGGGCTTCTTCTAGGTCTTTCAGAAACCTGTATCGAAATGAAGCCCATTACAAGGACAACAATCAAAGGGGTAAACCAAAAATTATAGCTTTGAGAACCGAAACACAAAAGAATATAAATGTTAAGATCCAGCAATTAAGATTTGACAACATTGCAATAGGGGAGTTTAAAGTTGGTCTAGGATTGACAAAGTTGTTCATCCCATACAACCTGGAATTGGTCAATATAGCCCTTATGGTCAGTGTTAATGCAAATAAGATATGGTCATACGTTTCTTCTTTTGACAGGCAACTTATATGTGTGTGTCAGTGTGTGTGTGTATCAAGACTTGAACCTAAGACATGCTAAAGAGGAACACCTAGTTCTTTACTACTCGGGTCAACATGTGTTGGTGATTGCCCACTTGGGTTAGCTTGATGGTGAGGAGCTCTCTCACAGTCTCACCTCTCCTTGAGGTCACAGGTTCAAATCCCAGTTGGTACACTTGCTTGGGAGAAGGTGAGGGTGAAGGGTAGACTAGGCTAGAGTAGGATTTCCCTGTATTTCTCTATGATAAAAAAACATCTGATGGTGATAATGGCCATATGCTTACCAAACACCATCTAAAGCACAACCCATTTTGTAGGCTCACTCAGGTTTTGAAGGGTGGTGGCAATGAATGTGACAATTGCTGAGATATACCCTAACATTTCCTTTATTTGGTAAATATCATGTTAAGAAAATAATCAATTATGGTACACACAACCCAAAGGAAAATATGGTAAAAGCCAGGTGATACTATTAGCTTTGGATCCCGAACCTAAAATTATTATCTTTATTCTATAACCAGTTCAGAAGAAATGTACTATACAGATAAGCAAGTCATGATAATGATGAAATAATGCCATGCATAGACCAGATGCAGCATGCAACAATTAAGTTTTTTCCCCACTATGTTTAGACTCATCTGTCTATGAAAAGCACGATGGCAACTGAGGCATACCTCTTAGAACTGAGAACTGTAGAACCACCTAGTATAAAACGAATTCCAGCATTGGTAGTGTTTTGTAAAGCAACAACGCGTGATTCCTCATATGTAGTCCCACCAACAACAAAAATAACCACCTCCTGTGGCCTGTCAAAGATGAAAAAGGTGTTAGTTATAATAGTTTCACAACATTGCATTGAGAAATTAGAACTTTGGTTACCAGGCTTCAACCTCAAATTGAATCACAAAATTGAGTAGACCAAGCACATTAAGAACTTCCAAAGAAAGACCATTTCAAATGTCAAAGTAGCTAGAATGGAAGAGTTTTCTTTGTTTGTGAGCCCTCAACAGAATCTTGACACATGACAAGAGGGACCAAATTCCACACATCACTTATCTCTAAACAAATAAAATATTTGCATGCTTGCATCATAAAGCTATGAACAATCTCCCCCACCCTCTTTCTTTTCTTAGATATATTTTTACCATTGATCATTTATCAGTGGTGCGAACAAGGACACTGTATAGCTATTTCCTTCTATAACTGACCAAAACCCAAGCCACCGAAAGAAGTAGCTTAAATAACACGTTTGCTAATATAATTTGATGAAGGTTTGACCAATAAACGCCGATTCGCCTTCGTGTGTGTGCCTTGCACTATCCATAATACTGAAGTCGATACATAGAGTGAAGAGTGAGACATTGTAACAATTAAGTACAACTGGTTTTTATCAACACACCAAACTAGTGACTATAGGGTCAGGCCTCAAGGAATTTGGATTGTGAATGTAAGCCTTCTATGGCTAAACCATATAATCTTCTGTTTCGTCACTCTTTTTACTCCATCTATCCACATATCTATGTCATAGTATAATTTTAGCAACTAAAAGAAATGGTTGGTTTACTACGAAATATCTCCAACATAATGATTCAAAATAACAACATAACTATTTAAAAGAAACTAAGCACATGGGTACACACACAGTGAAAAGAAAGAATAGATGTGTCAATGGACCACATCTTGCCTGCTGAAAGTGATTTCCAATAAATGGCTAGTCCACATCTTTCAAGGATGCTTTCCATTGTTTGGACTAAAAGAGGCTGATGTTGGGTGTAGACATTCTCAACCCCCTACAACAAAGACAGACAAAGATTGTTTAAGTATGAGGAAAATATGTCCCAACCAGAAAGTACAAGTCTTCAGAAGAAACCTTCAGACCACGAGCCATGTTGCGAGCAATATTCATGAAATCTCGATTCCCATATAGATCCCCAGTTCGCTTATCAACACCAGCTTGCTTCAGAAGGAACTGTACAAGCTGTTATTTGCAAGAAGTTAGTTTAATTTTTATATCTTCCTACCAAGTAGGCACAAAGAAAGCACTCAATATATTATTTGGTTCCAATAAGTTTATTGGGTCATTACATGAAAGAGCTAAAATTCAAATTGGTGCTACATAGGTAATGATCCGGAAACTGCGCTACAGATTTCATATAAGAACTAAACTCATCCATTTTTACACATATTCATAGATATGTAATTTTTTTTAAGAGCTGCCTATGTGCATATCCAAATAAACCACGACAAGAAAACAGTAGAGGCAAATCAAGTTATGTAGGAAAGGAATGCTAGTTCGGTAATTTTACCCCTTGCTTGTATTTCGGGGATCGAGAAGCTAGTTTGTTGACAAGCTGCATTAGTTGAACAGGGCTCTCCTTCTCATAGCGCAAAGCATACAGCATGACTAGGCGTAGACGATCAATATCAGATACACTATCATTGTACAAAAGATTTACCACTGCCTGCAAGAACATAAGGAAGTAGGTCATTGCGTGGCATTTCCACATATCATTGAAATTTTATATTCAACCTCAAATTCCTTTGTTCTTTTTATCACTAACAAGGAGTCTGAGCTCTTTGAGCACTCTAATTTTTATAATGAATTTACGATTCACAAACTTTTCTGACTTTCTTCATTTCAGCAATCGGCAAAGATGAGTCAAATGATAGATGTATCAAGCTTGCTCCATCAATGTAAAATATGGAAATGTGTGTTATCCTTCTTTTTACATGTATGTTACATATGTTATCAAACTTAGTTCCTACCTAGAGACAAGTACTTCTGGATTCCTTCTATTGCTATACACAAATGAATGATAATCAGTTGAAATATTAACTAGAATAAAAATAAGAAGTAAGTGAGGGTAACATGAACCTTATAAAAAAGGAGAACAATGTGACATTTCATTTATCCAGGCACCAATCAATAAGAGGAAGAAATATTGCACAGAGATTAAAGTGTCCCAAAACAAACCACATAGCAGATCATTGAGTCAAAAACTAAATCCATCTTGACCTCTGTTGCCCTACCACATAGCAAATCATTGTCTTGACAATCTCCAACATTTTAATAACAAAATCTAATCTATATACCCTGAGTCATTGGACCAAAATCTAAATCCATTTTAACCTTGTTAGGCTTCTTCAGATTGATCACACTGCTATACTACAAATAAACAATACATAAATACTGCATACAGATTTAGAGATACGTGGAACAATTTTAGCACCATACATGCTTTGACCGTTCATATGGTCTCTACTACATCTAGACATTTGCACCATCCCCAATTAGCATTTCACAATTCACATTTATCTTGCAATATGATCTTCAGAATGCTGCCTCTGCCAGTACCATACATATCTATCTGCTATATCAAAAGTTTACAGTCGTATAGAGATTAGCCATAGTTTACACAATCTGGCATGTTACAAAAGCAATGTTTTATTGATTTCAATTTTCATACATTCCCCAAATATTAAGTTAAAAGTTAATCACTCTATGTGAAAACAACACAAAAGAAATACTCGCATCACACATTAGAAACTAAACCATTGGCGTACCTCAAAAGCTGCCACTTGCCCATTATTGCAGGCTAGCTCCTGCTCTGTTTGTGAAACTGTCATAAGCTTGCGCTCTTCAACTATCTTGCTCATTTCTGTAACCAATGTCACATGCTTTGAAACATTGCCATGCATTTTTCTATACTCGGAACAAACTTGGCCATGTCTTCTGCAGAAACCAAACCAGTCGGCTATTAAAATGTATAATATGACCGAGTATGAAAATAGCAAGTTTTCTTCTCATTTAGTCTCTCTCTCAATGAGATCTTGGATCACACAAACCTATGGTCTGTATGTTCTGGTTACTTTTTGCAATTTGCTGAAAGTCATCTACCATTTGCTTGATATTCATTCCAATATCTCCAAAGTTCTCGTACATGTTCGCTTTGAAAAATGTATCTTGCTCCGATGACAGCACAACCTCCTGCAAGTATCATTATCAAAGATATAGTTTCAGCCGCTGCAATTGCTAAAATTAAAAGGGCACAGTTTGAGGAGGAATGCAACTTAACCTGCTGATCCTTTGGAAACTGTCCAATGGTTCTTAGGTCTACTTTATTATCTTGAATACCTACCAATTCATGAACCATTGCCTGTAACAGATAATATAAACAATGATGCCCGGATGTATTAGACGAAATATTGAAACAACAAAATCATCTAAAAAGTGAACTATCAATTACCTGATAGGTCCACTGATTCAGCAATGGAGTGACAGGGTCATCCCTCCTATCAACTATCAGCAATAATGGAGATACTTCCATTCGTCTGAAATCAAAAAGACCACTTTCTTGCTGGTACATGAGCTTCTGTTGTACACCCAATGGTAAAAATCAGTTCAGAACTAAGCCAAATAAGAGAAAATTATACAGCTACTAATCCAAAACTAAGAGGAGTTCACAATAAAATCATGCACAAACACACATTGAAAAAGATATTCCAGGTAATAGACTTAGAGGGAAGAATAAAGCCCCATGAGCACAACTTAAAGGGTTGTTTGACAAAAAAATCAGTTCAGAACTTAACCAGATATGTTGAGCTTATCTGGATAGGTAGAACTTATTCACAGAAAATATTCCAAATATAAAACCAGTTTTATACTTGTTCATCCAAGCAGCATTAATGTAAGTTCTTGCCGTTAATCTCACTTACTGATGCTTCCTGCGCTATCCTTTTTGCAATATCAGATGTCCTTTGGAATCGAATAACAGGTCTTCTTTTTAATGCCAAGAAAATTGCCGCAATACCATCAACAACTCGATCACAGAGGTTTTGCACACCCGAAGGATCTACAACAGCCGGGATCAAATAACTGTGGTTTGATGGCACATTCAACGTGAAATGGTAAGGATCGACTGCAGTAAAATCTGCATAAAACTCCTGTTTGGCCAAAATAGCAATTATAACACCCAACTTAAATCCATAATATGCCATTACAACTATGATCATAAAGCTAAAAAAATCATATAACGTCTTATCAAAATGAATATATACAGCATGCGATGCATCTGGTCACACACCCGAAAATTAGGGCGCAAATACAAATCTAAAACAAATACTCCCTCCATACCAAAATCAGTGTCCACTTTCTCTAAAACAAATTGTTACAAAATGGGCTGCCTCTTTCCTTATTGATAATTTTTTTATGCATGGAGTGTCAATAACATCCCTAAGATAAGTTAGTTCCGGCTAACTTGCTACAGCACAAGAGGGTAAACGGGGAAAATCCATCACTAAATAACTTATCATTACTTTTAACAAAAATGAGGAAAATGTACACTTATTTTGGAATGGCTGGGGTATCAAGACAGAAGTGACACCTAAGATATGCATCAAGTCAGACAAATGATTCGTAATTCCATGATATTTTTCTGGGAATTATAATAAGACTCCTAACTAACATTTCATTCATGAATATTTTGCATCGACAGCTACCAATACTCAATGTATAAGCTCAGTTTTCGCAAAAGATCCTCAAACTGAAATTTAAATAAACCTTTCTCAGAATAAAGAAATCAAATAGTTACCTGAAGCTGCAGGACAGCTTCCTTTTCATCCGAATCAGCTAGAACGTGAATCTGGGTATCCTTCATTATATTCGAGAAAACTGTACAACCCAATAATCAACACATTTTGTAAATTTAAGGAACAACCCCAACAACAATCTTACTGTCCCTCCCAATTCAAATAACTTACATAGGTGAGACTCTCCAAATCTAGGATTAGCCAGCTGCCGCCGCAGAAGCTGAATGTTCTCGGACGTGGGCCGAAGGAAGTAAACAGCTTTGAGATGAGACATAGATTCTCTTGACTTGGACACAGAATCCACCAATTCAACCAAAAACACTTCTTTCTGAAGAAGCTCTGACTGTGAATACACAACACTTACAACGCTAACCTGCAAAACATTCAACAATGCATGATGTATCAACAAAAATGATACAAATATACGAAACAGTGAATTAAGAAAGAAGAATTGTAGCGAATACCGTCTGAGAATCGAGGATGAGAACCTTCATGCCGGAGATACCCTGCAACATCCGGTTGACGTAATCGCGCACAGCCGAAACGAGCACCATTTCTTCGATTAGAAGAGAATAGCGGTTCGGATCTAGGGGTATTTATCTGGCGATCAAACCGGTGCTCTCGACGAAGATTCTCCTTCAGCAGAACGGGCAGAGAGATCCGGAGATTTGGAGGAATGTGGAGATCGTGACGGAGATGATCATCGGCGACGGAGGATGTTGATGAGGAAGTGGTAGATGGATCTGGAATTGGGTGTAAACTCACGTATCTGTGTCGAGCCGGAGGAGGAAGGAGAGAGAGATGTTTTGAACTCAAGGGCATTTTGGGGTTTTCGTAAATGTGTCCCTTTTTTTTTTTCTTCTCAAAGGTGTCTAATTTATTTCATCATTTTTTGTTTTGAACAGAAAAATTTATTAAACGATTAATAAATCTTACAGACCGGACAATACAGACCGAATAACACGAACGTTGCATCCACCGTTCGTTCTCGAAAACTCGAGGTACGATCAACGAGATGAATAACTCTCAACCAGGACGACACAATGCCTAAATCAACAATTTATTTCATCATTCATATCCCAATAACTGTTTTAATCATTTTCGTTCATACGGTAAATATTTGAGGAAATTACAGTTTATTGTCTTTGTTATTATTATTATTATTGATCTTTCAATTTTTTATTATTATTATTGATAAATTTCACTGTTTTTATTTTGTACTATTATCAATTTTTTATTTTTTGGTATAGATTGTACCAATTCATTTTGGTGAAGTTGGTTTTTGTTTTTGTTTTAATTTAATCTAATCTAATTTGAGGTTTAATGATCACATTGTCTCTCATATATAAAAGACAAAATTATAAAAAAAAAAAATCAAAGTGCAAATGTATAACAGATGAAGACAATAGCTAGCTAATACTTTATTTATATAATTTTCTTCTTCTTACAGTTTTTTTTTAAAATTTTATATGCTAAATTAAAACAAAACAAAGTTGATTGAGATGAACAATTTAAAGTATAATATATTTGATAACACTTTAAAATAAAGTGTAATGTAGTTTCCCCTAAATATGGGGTTCAATAACTATATTTTAATCACTCTCATTTAACAATCTTTTCAAATAAATCCTGGAATTCATAAAAGACAGATAGTTAACTGTCTTGGGATTATTTGGATATATGTACATGTTTCTGAGTCTAGGGGCTGAAAACAAGTTGAATCATTTTCATAATTATTTGGATTCGGTTGAATCCGATAACAAATTACACAGCTCGGGTCTAAACGAATATATCACTTTCTCCGCTTGTAATACATGACGTTTCTGGTTCAAATCCTGAAAACAAATAAATCAAAACTCCGTATCCCAACACCGCTGATGTATGAAGTCCATGCTACTAATCGACCATAAACAAAAGTAAAACCTCGGCTCTATAACCTTTGTATGCTGAATGAACCCTTCCTGGGCAACTGCAGGGTCGTTTTGTTAATTACTTGACCTTGACACCAAGCACATGGCATGAGAGGCACCAACTGCAACAGAAAGCACTTTGCAGGGTCCCGTTCCATCATCTTCAGTAAGAAACTTGACTTCCACAGGGCAAGGTTGATACTCTGGCAGCCCAGGAGCTCCCAGCTGAGAGTCCTTGGAATTTCCCCACATGTACAGCTTCCCTTCATCTGCACAAATATAGTATTACCCATATGGTCATCCAACTATCAAATAACGACCAGTTTCGTCCACTGGAGGACTAAACCGGTGAATATTTGCAAGTCCGGGGACTAAACTGACATACTTTTTAGTTCATGTCCTATATATGTATAGGCTGTTCTATAGTAGTTTATACTAAGTTCCAACATAGGGCTAGACATGAGCTCTAAATTAAACCATTCGATCCTCCTTGAACTTTACAAGTTCAACAATGGCCTTCGGGTCATGGATTGTGATTACTCAGTGAAGTTCGAAGTTGTCTTACGACAAGCCAGGACCAAAAGGCCCTCTCTACACTTACAGTAAAAACCACTTTAAGGTTAATTGCAAATAGCTACTGAATACCATACGACATATGCCCTTTGCACATAATTATCCCCAACTTTAAACTTTCACAAGTTACCTAAACTTTTCAAAACAGTTGCACATAGCTCCTTTTCGCCAGAAAATGATGAAAACGCCCTTGACCCTAATCTCAAAAAATACCATTTTTCGTCTTTTTAATAGTTTCATCTTTTAAGGAGTCTTTTTACATCTACTAAACCATTTTCTACATCTAATCAAAACATTTTTTTGGTAGTTATGAAGTCTTTTTTGAGATTAGTGTCAAGGACATTTTTGACAGTTTCTGGTGAAAAAGAACTGTGTAATTTCTTAAAAGTTAAGGTAGCTCGATATTAAAGTTTAAAGTTTGGGATAATCATGCGCAAAAGACGTATATTGCGTACTTGCAATTAACCCACAACCGGGCCAACTGGAATTAGTAAGAATTAGAGAAGTGGGTGCTTGACTTTCTTCATATGCCCTCGTTTACTCCCATGTGCTTGTAAGTTTCTAACTAAGTAGCATGAAGGATGTTATTGATGATTCATTCACATCTACCTCCTTAACAAGAATGTCGGCTCTTACTTAAGGACACCAAAATTAGGAAAGTAGGACACTTATTTTGGGACAAAGAAAATATTAAAGAACATATGAATTCTGTTACCAGTTACAGCTGCTGATGTTGAAGCTCCACAAGCAATATGGACTATACGCTCATTAGCCAAAGCCTCAATGACAGTAGGTACTCTCTCACTTTTGTTTGAGGAATGGCCCAACTGACCATGCCCGCCATGGCCCCACGAAAATACTCTACCTTCATCTGAAATTATACATCAACAATCAAACACTAATAAAGCATATGTAAACTTCTGAAAAAGACATCATTGCTGCAGCAAGGCAGAGATTTTGCCATCATCTTACCGGTTAATGCAAGAGAATGATATCCACCGCCTGCTACCTGGATGATACGGACATCTTTAAGACTAGGGATTGGATTTGGTTTCCAACCACCCACTTTATTACCTCTCCCAAGTTCAAAGTTGGAGTTGGCTGAGTCAAACAGCAAAAAGGTGATATCACAACTATGTAACAAGAGACTAATCAAAGTTGTAACCAAACTTCGGTACTATTAGAAATGAACAATGTCTTAACAAGATCAATATAGAACTGCAGCATGTTCCTCATATAAGCAAATAGGGCATAGAGAAAAGTTATGCAAATGGAAACTATACCTCCCCAATTCCAAACTTGCCCCTCTTCTGTCAGCACCAATGTGAAAAAAGCCCCACAGGAAACAGCAGCAGCTGGGACAGGTAATGCTTTTACTTTTGTAGGGATACTATATCCACCACCCTCATTTGGACCCGGGCCAGGACCGAGGCCCAGTCTACCATCGCCTTGATCCCGACCCCAAGTATAAATATCCCCTAGATCAGACAAATCATATCCAAACAAGTCAAAAATGAAAATCTGCTACATCTTATTTGTCTTGGAAAGAGAAAATTGTATGTCTATGAGAAAATACTTGGAAGTATAAAAAGAGCACGTCATCTACATCATTCTTAAAGAGTTTCTTCTTTGTGTTGTCAGTCACTACTTAGGTTGTCATGTGCATAAATTGCTTACAGCCATTCAAATTCGTAAATTACACATTGCAACACAAAAAATAATTGACGAACCTGACTCAGTGATGGCAGCTGTATGCGTCCCACTGGTTGCAATATGGCATATCTTCTGACTCCAAGGTCCTTTAACCAATCTAGGAAGTAATTCTCTATGATAGACAGAATGTCCAAGCGCACCAAAACCACCATAGCCCCTGCAAGCTTCATTTTGATTACACGACTTCAAGTTACACATTCAAACATATGAACATGAACACACATTTTAGCAAGAACAATCAAAGCACCCATGTTCTAATTTGATTGCATAGTTGTCTCCCTTTCTCTAGCATTTATCAAACACCCCACATGAAAACACGACCCCTTCCCACATTATTTTCCAAAACAAGCCTTCCATCTTGATAGGCAGTAGCAAAAGAAGCACACAATTGTCAAGAAAATAACAAGTCTATATCAGCAGGGTTTTTCACACGTTGATGCAGCTAACGTCAAATCCAAAAACCAGAGACTGCAAGGTTCCTCAACCAATCCAGGATGTAATTCTTTATGATAAAAAGAATGCACAGGTGCACCAAAACCCCTACAGGCAGCCCTGCAGACTTCATTTTAAAAACACCAACTTCAAGTTACACAGCCTAGATTGCACAATCTCAAGTCAAACATACCAACATGATTGATGCACCTTTCAGCAAGAACAGCATAGCTAAGAACAGATAGTGCATCAAGACTAATAAAAACATGTTCTGTACATCAACAATATAATGTGACAATCTCCCTCTCTCTTCCATTTTTCTAAAATCCCTAATCAAAGCAGTTTCCCCCCCACATAATCAATCATCCAAAACAAGCTTTCCATGATTAGTAGAAGCAAACAAGCACACAATTGTCAAGAACATCACAATCCCTGAGCAATCCCAATATGGTCTTTCACACATTGATGCAGCCAAACATGAAATTCAAAACCACGATTTGCAAGTCTACTCCACTTCATAGCAAGTATACACACATATATAGAAATGGTAAGCACTGTACTAACCAGGTGAACACTTGACCCTCGTTGGTAAGACCAACAGAATGCAACCCAAGTGCAAGGCACCGAACAGAGTCCAAATTAGGGTTCAAGGTAGGAACAAAAATCGGGTCCTCATCTCCCAACCCAAGCCGACCACCATCCCCTCTGCCCCAAATCCAGACTTTTCCATCGACCATCAGCGAAGAATGGAAGAGACCGCAAGAAATTCCCACATCCACTCGACGCCGAGAGTGATCGGAGGACCCAACCGAACCAGTACCGGGATCGGTAACGGTAAAATCATTTTGGTTCACGAGACGACCTGGGGTCGGAGAGAGAGCGAAGGAGGAAGGGTCGAGGAGGATGTTGGCGACGGGGGTGGGACGGTGCCGGCACTTTTCGGTTCCGTCGCCGAGTTGGCCGGAGTAACCTTTGCCCCACGAGAGAAGCTGGACGGTAGCGGCTCCATCGTCCACATTGGCCTCTAGGGGATTCAACAAAATCGGAGCTTTGGAGGCTCCGGCGGCGGAGGTTGAGATGTTGCGAGAGAGAGCCGTCAAGCGGTGGCGAAGACAATGAGCCATCGCAAGTGCAACTCAACGAGTGTTCATTTCAGTGTACACGAATACAATGCAGGTAGCTCGATACGGGGGGGTTAAAAATATTTGGTGATCCGTTTCGTCCTTTTATCTGTTCGGTCCGTTTTTCATCCGTATATAAGTAGATCGGATTTTATTGATCCGTAACAATATATTCGTATCCTCGGTCATGGGCAGGGGGCTCTCGGTCATGGACTGGACAGTCTCTCGGACAGGGTCCGATCATGGACGAGACTCACTCTCGGACAAAGTCCGGTCATGGACGAGGTTGGTCTCAGACATGGCCAGGTCATGGACGAGGGTGTCTCTCGAACATGGCCCGGTCATGGACGAAGCTGTCTCTCAGACATGGTGGGACTTGACTTGATCACGGATGAAACTGACCCTCGGTCAGGACTGGTCATGGATGGGACATGGCTTAGTCATGGATGGGACCTGACTCAGTCATGGATGCGAAATTTAATACATAGAGTCCAATAATCATAATACAAAGTCTATTACTAGTCGATCCAATTACACGTATGAAATCTATACTTTTGTAATGAAAACAGATGTAAGTAGGTGAATTAAATTGTTTGAATCAAGAAATGATCTTACGTTTTTCCATAAATAAATTTCAAATAGGATTTGTGTACACAACTTGTGGCCCACACAGATTATATCCGATTCATCCATATATTTTGCGGATAAAATTCGTTAAACATTTATATTTTTCGAGTGGATCGTGGATCACATTCAAATCCGCATTAACGCGAACAGATAAAAATTCCCTTCAAGGAATGGATGTTCGCCCATGAACACGGTTGTCCACTGTTCAAAACAGACCGGACCCGAAACCGGTTTGTGCCATCTCGCCGGTCTTAGGTTAAACCGGATTGAAAGTTCTGCAATGAAATAGACCGGACCTGTACACGTGGGCAACTGGTGGCGGCTGATCATGCCAAGTAAGCAAAGCTGACATGGCACAGAGCCGCTACACGGACTGGCATGAGACTTGAGGTGCGAAGAAGCTTCCAGTGTTGACAGTTGATACTAGGGTTGCTTGCTTGCCTGCTTCAGCTTACCTTGTTCATTGAGCTCAATAGGAACTCATTGATTACGCAAAAAAGGAAGCAAATTGTTGAAGAAGGGTGTGAAGATCTCTTGACCCACAATCGCTTTCTCTCTCTAGAACCCCTCTTTTCTCTCTATCTGCTATAAAATTTCTGGGATATGATGTACAAGTTGTGGAGATCGTACCAGAGCTGCTTAGTGACCCATCCGCTGAAGACCCAGATCATCAGCTCTGGATTGATATGGGGTTTTGGAGACATTGCTGCACAAAAAATTACCCACTCCACAGCCAAGGTTCATCGCCAAAGTGAGGTAAAGTACACTATTTTAGAGGTTTTTTTTTTTTTTTTTTTTTTTTTCCATTTTTGACCGTCTGGTTAAGTAAGGTTCTCTATTCGATTCTGTTTTTTTTTTTTGTTTTTTTTTTCTGGCCAAATGAATGTTTTACACGTTTAGACAAATGGGTATGTTTCTATTTATAATTTTTGTGTGTGTTTGTTTGTTTGTTTGTATTCTTGCTCTTGTTTGAGGGTTTGCTTAAGGTTACAGAGACAATACCATAGTTGTCTTTAGATTTTATTTACTGATACAAGTAAGCATATTGTTATTTGTTCTTGCCCAATGTTGTCTTTTTTTTTTCTCAGGAAAAACTTGTGTAGGTTGCTTGGTTGAAAAGGGAGGGTGGATGTTTGTTGTTGAAATAGTGTATAAACTGCCACTAGTGTTTTCGGAAAGGGGGGCGATCAATTTGTTAACAAAATGGATTTGTGTTTGTAGTTCTATGTAAAGTTTGAACTTAATGTTGTAGGTTCTGGAGTTGTATTGTCTATATCTGTATAAATGCTTTAACATACTACCAAACTTGTCATATTGTGATGTGTTCTGACCTGAATTAGTTTACGAGTTAACCATTCAAACAAGTCGAATGATTTCTGTTCAAAGGGAAAAATTTCGGATCACATCTTTCTGAGAGATCTTGATCTTGACTATGTTCCTGACCTTAGACTCCATACACGCTCAGGTAGGTCACTATAGTTGCCTTTGACTGAATAGGTATCATTTTGAGATTTTTTTGTTCTAATTAGTTTTTGGATGATCATTAAGAAGTTCAAATTCTGCTATATGTTTTTTGTGAAACCCAATATGGGTTTGAAAGAAGTCTTGGTTAATGATGATATTTATTCCTTTGTTTTCTGAATGTTATGCCATATTAATAACATGTATCATGTTACTTTACTGCTCTCATGATTTGGATTTTGACTCAAGACCTACTTTATATTTGTTTGTGAGACTGTATCATGTATATAAGTAGTTGGTTGATGACAGTCCTTTACATGGTCAAAATGCTACCATTGGTTTCCCTTGTTGAGTGGATTAACCACAAAGACTTTTCTTGGTTTTGAAGATGCCGAGTGTTTTGTTTTCTATTTTTCATATGATGTAATCACAATGTGTCTTGGTCTCAACTACGTTTCCATAAACATTTATGTATATGACTGATTGTCACATTTCTCTTTGTTTACCAGGATAAAGATAAAGGATTTAAGATCAACTGGACGCGAGTGGCTACAACAAGCTTATTTGGACTTGGTTTCGTTGGACCTGTTGGCCACTTCTGGTATTTCATTGTAACATGTAAGTTAATGCCCCGACTTTGAAGTGTGGTAATTCATAGTAAAATTTTTGTAGGTACGAAGGTTTGGACCGGTTTATGAAATCAAGACTCCTTCTGCAACCAAAGTCCTTCCGGTTTGTTGCATCTAAAGTGGCCATTGATGGGCTCGTATTCGGGCCCTTGGATTTATTTGTATTCTTCACTTATATGGGCTTTGCAACCGGTAAGAGCATTCCTCAAATCAAGGAAGACGTGAAAAGGGACCTTTTGCCCGCCTTGATGGTGGAAGGAGGTATATGGCCACTTCTTCAAGTTGGCAACTTCCGGTTTGTTCCTGTAAGATACCAACTTCTCTATGTCAACACCTTCTGCTTGTTAGACAGCTGTTTCCTTTCCTGGCTCGAGCAACAAGAAGACGCCGCTTGGAAGCAATGGTTGAAATCTTTTCTACCTTTAAGTGAATAAAACAATGAAGGTCAATGATCATTTGTTCTTTTCTAATCATAGGACTCATGTGTCTGAAAAGAAGTCATACATAGAATTACCAACTTGGTTTCTTAAGTTGGCTATCAGAATGTAATTACATTGGATCCTTACTCCACATTGAAGGAAATTTACGTAGATCATTAGTCTTGAACTTTTCTCTTCATTTTGCAATAAATACAGCTTGTTGACATTTTTTCGTAAGTATATATGCATGCAAACAATAGTGAAGTTCTTCACAGAATTATTATTTTTGGCTCATCATTTCCATCTGCAGTTGTCTCTCATTATCATTTCCAGGCCTTCGAAAACATGATCCACAATTCAGCCTTGCTGATGCAGGAAATGGGTGAGTAATAAATTCGGAACTTCTTGATAAAAAAACTTCAAATAAACCACGCCGTTCACATCTTTGCATTGATATATAGAGAGCATATGTACAGGAAACTGTATAGTTTCCATTGATGTATGTAGCTCATGTACTTTCCTCTTGCCATACTCATTTCAGGTTGATCTCTTCATTTCACAACTTGAACCGGATTCAGATTGGTTCAGGCCAAACTCACTGGTGCTTCCACTGTACCTGGTAATGCCATGCTCCAGACTCACCAATGCCCTGTTGTACTTCTTCAGGTCCTCCTTGTATTGGTTAGCGTCGTAACTACTTGAACACTCTGAAGCTCCAAATATCATGCTGTGTCCAGGCCTCGGTCCATCATTCAGATGAGCTGGAGAAACATCTCCTTGCAAAGTCCTAACTATCTGTTTTGTTATCAGCAAGTGCCTGATATAAGTTCCTAGACCATTTTGGTAGTTATTCCAAAAAAAAATGCAAAACTGGTTATTTCCGGTCACTGACCTGACTCATTCTAGGCCTCAGCCAAGCTGAATGGCGCACACAAGCAGCTGCACAAGCAACCATGCTGGCCATTTCACTGGTATTGTAGTTTCCTTGCAAGTTTGGATCAGCAAGATTGCTGTAATTGCCATCTTCCAGTGCTTGAGTGAGCAGAGGCCTGGCCTGTAATGGCATCAAAGCAGGGATTGTTACTAAATTCCCTACTTATATTCATGATCTAAATTCAAAATTTAAAACATTAGGGTGTTATGTGAAACATTGAGTCCATGTTTGTGAAGGAACATTGTTAAGTGTAGTCAAAATGAAAGTGAACTCACTCACCCAGCCAACCAAACCGTCATTCATGACTGGCTCTTGTGACGTACAGATGGGAGGAGATCCTGTTATGAGCTCAAGAAGCATGACTCCAAATGAATAGACATCAGATTTTTCCGTCACTTTACCACTGGATGCATACTCTGGAGCTAAATACCTGAGAATTTAATTTAGTTAGCATGAACACACACATGAGTTTTCAAGGAAAATACATGAACTTACCCAAAAGTTCCAACCACTCTGGTAGAGATGTGAGTAATGCAAGAAGATTTAGTATTATCAGAGAAAAACTTGGCAAGCCCGAAGTCTGAAACCTGAAGCGAGCAGAATTAAACTTAGAATTGATTGGAAGTAACAATAGGAAGAAACAAGTTATGATGCTACCTTTGCATCAAACTTGAAGTCAAGAAGAATATTAGCTGCCTTGATGTCTCGATGAATGATTGTTGGGTTACCTGTCAGCAGAATGTTATATTCAGTGAGAGCAGAACATGGATTCAACCTTGAAGAGGCAAAAGTCAACTACTCCTATATTGTAACCGATAACAGTCTTCAAGCAGCCGAGAAAGTGATATAATTAAGGAAGAGATAAATAAAGTGTGCTCACAATCCTCGTGAAGATATGCTAGTCCTTTGGCAGATCCTACAGCAATTTTCAGTCTTGTTGCCCACTCCACGGTAGGCTGCTCTTTTCCTGCAACACAACAGTAATGAAGTAATGTTGCTGCCTTGTGATGCGTCATTGAAGTTACAGATGAAGCTAAAGAGACTTACCATGTAAATGGAACTCCAAGGTTTTGTTGGGGATGAACTCATACACGAGCAGTCTCTCTGACCCAGTGATGCAGTACCCGACCAAAGTAACAAGATGCTTGTGATGAACCTGACTGAAAGTTTCGACCTCAGCCTGAAACTCACGCTCGCCTTGCTTGCTGCTTGTCTTCAGTTTCTTCACTGCAATCTCTCTGCCATTGGAAAGGACTCCTTTGTAGACATACCCAAAACCACCCTCCCCGAGAAGGTTGACTTGTGAGAACCCATTAGTGGCCACCTCTAGTTCATCGTATGTGAAAGTCCCTGAAGTCAAACTCAAGGCAATAGCAAGGTTTTGGGGCTGAAATTGACGCTGAGAACCTGAGTTACAGGTTGTGAGATGGGGTGAAGATTGAGACTTTGGTTGGAATGTGACAATATGACCCTCCACAGATGGTACAGGTTGTTCTGGAAGAACAGCACAAGAGGTATCTGCAGACATGTCACCAGAAAACACGTTACAGAGTTGTGAAGTTTCTTAAAAGAATGAAAATTTAACTGACCAAGTAGGCAAATTCTTGGAAGTACCTTTGAGGCCCAACCATGGCTTGTCATTATCGGTCTTTTTCCCGGGTTTTCTATTTCTGCAACAGAGATACAGAACAGCAACAACTGCTATCAGGAGAACACCACCAAGGACACATCCAAGAACAACCCCTGTCGACACGTGATGAGATTGTTCCGAGTCTAATGTTGTTTGGTTCCTAATTGCAGTGAAGTCTGAACTTGACAACTTTGGAGATGCAACAGAAGGCGGAGAAGATGCCACCAATGCTGGTGGTGGTGGAGCGTTGGTGAGAGGGAAAAAATTCGGTGTCGTGGTAGGAGGAGCTGAAATGAATTTCGGATCTGGTGAGTTTTGAGGGGATATAGGCAAATGGGTTTTCAGCTCCGGAGAAGGTAAATGCTTTGGCTTCCATGGCGGTGGCTGTGAGAGCTCCGGTGAAGGCAAATGCCTTGGCTTCCATGGTGGTGGCTGCGAGAGCTCCGGTGAAGGTAAAGGCTTTGGCTTAAATGGTGGTGGCTGTGAGAGCAAAGGTGGATTGGAAGGTTGTGGAGGAGAAGGGATAAGTGGCAATGAAGCCGCGGGAGGCGGCTGAGAAGTGGGTGTTGGTAATGGGATAGGTGGTGGCCGGGGAGGCAATGGTGGAGAAGTTATTGGAAGTGTGAGAGGAGGTGGAGCAAGCTCCGGTGGAGATAAGGTTACGGGAATGGGAGTACTAATTGGCAATGGTGGTGGTGCAGGCAAATTTGGAGGTGGGAGCTCCGGGGGAAATGCATGGGAAGGAGGCAGAGGAGGTGGTGGGAGAGAAACTTCCGGCGAGATTGGGCTGAAAATTGGTGGTAGAATGGTGATGGGAAGTGGTGCGGGTGGAGAAGCCACCGGAGAGAGTGACATTTGTTGGACTTCCGGCGGTGAAGCCGCCGGAGACAGTAACATTTCCGGTGGTGGGAGCTAGTGGTGGAGGAAGTGATGGTAGGTATGTGTGCTCGTGAACAGCATTATCGTCAAAAGTCACTGAAAAGGTAACATTAAATTATCTCTACTACATTTGTTTAATCCTATGTTGTCCTAACTGAACAAACGGGATTGGTGGGTCTCTTTTCCCCTTATAATACAGTAAGGCAATGTTGCTTAAGTATTTGTATTTATATCACTAATAAAAAGCAAATTTAATTGAATCGTAATTTTTAATCCAACTTTTTCTCTTCTATCTGTCAAATTACTTGCGAAATGACCTTATTTCGAAATATAATTGCATCATACTCATTCACTTCTAATTTTTTGGCGAAGTTATGATGTTTTTAATGAGCTTTCCGGTCGGGCACATGGAATACCCGGTCAGGAAGCAAAATACCCTAATTGGTTAGATGAAATTCTGATAATCTTCATTACGGGCATATCCGGGTTTCCATTAAAAATATAAGTTAATTTGCAAGGAATCGAATTACAAACCCTAAACCCGACCCGTTGTAGTGGGTCCCAATGTGAGGGTAGTGGTTGGGTTGTAGGGCAAGCCAGGTAAGTCTATAGGGTGAAGAAGAAGCAACATCAAGTGGTGGTGTGGTGCGCCGAAGTGCAAAACCAGGTAAGAGTCACGTTCTATGGTTTCAGCACACTGATTCACAAGTCCTTGTTTGGCTCTATCCTATTTCCAGAGTCACATATCACATAAACTAACCATATACACTACGGGTCAACACAAAATCCCAAACAGCTCCCTATACGTGTATGAAATTAAGGTTAAAGGATGAAATCGTATCAATAGTCAAAGTAAAAGATAATAAAAGATTATATAAGATAAAATATCGTATTAAAATATTAAAATACGACATGTATTTAAATAAGAATGATATAGTTTAAAAATTAGGGTTAATTGCATCTCAGTACCCTGGAAATAATTTTTTTTCATCTCAGTACCCTGGAAATAATTCCAG
>JAYMSV010000142.1:0-21181 GCA_036897745.1 Erodium moschatum
CTAAGTTCTCAAATTGTTCAATGAGAAGGGCATCCTTGGCACAAGCTTTGAGTCCCAATGCTTTACAGTAGTTCCAGGTCTTCTCTCCCTCAGTAGCCCCAATGATCAAATCTTTTTTTCCTGACCCAGTATTGGGCTGACAGGTTTTGGAGGCTCCTTTCTGAATAATCTTCCCTTTTTTAGACTTTGTGGCATATGCATAAGTGACCTGATTTTTCTTTGTCTTGCCCTTAGCTGTGGGGGCCAAAGTAAGCTTTGCTGGGCTAGAAAAATTGGAGGGCAAAGCTGGGAAATTCATATTTCCCCCCAAAACTGAAGTGTGTGCTTGTGGCCCCAAATTTATTTTGGAAAAAGGAATAGTAGTAATCTCATTAAATGAAGATAAGCCCAAAGTGTCCTTGTTCTCAGATAACAGGCTGTCCAAACCAAGGGCATGGGTAACAGTCCCATCTACCTCAGTAGTAGGGGCAGGTTGGTGTTCAACTTGTAGGGTCGCCGGAAAATGAACAAGAGAAGTCTCCTTCCCTTGTAGACCCGTGGTGCACACAGGAGGCAGAGAAGTAGGTGTACCAGTGTTGGTTAAGGAATGTTCTTCACCCACATGAAGAGGACAATCACTTCTATCCCCAACCAGATTATCTGAAATAAAAGCAGTAGTACCCAAAACCAAATTGTCTTCTTCTGTTGTCATTACTGCTCTATCCGAATCTTGGAAGTGGAAAGTTTGGTTGTCTGAGGAATGAGGAGTTATGGAAGTATCCTCAGACCCCGATTGCTGAGCAGAATTAATGATGGGGACGACAACTTGATCAATAATTTCCACCAGTACAGAATAAGTTTGTTTCCCCAAAAGAAATTTAATTTGAAACTTTTGATCAATAACAGGTGCAGAAGAGTGAATGAGAACAAAGGCAACTTGTAGATCTTGAGAGTGCTCTGTAATAGGGTGAGTAAAAACCATATCCCCAATATTGGACAAGACTGAATGAAAACTTTCCTGGCACCACCCCTGAAACGGAAGTCCTTTGATTGCAACCCAGTTGTAAACCCCCCTTTGGTACAGAGGTGTTGCTTATCTGCTATAACCGTAAGCCATTGTTGTAGCCACACACCACGATCCTTCTGAAGTTCCCTATCAAAAGCTTCATCTGTACAATGTAATAACACCAACCTATTGCCCAAAGATTTGAGTGAAATCTCATACACCCCATCTAAAGCAATTTCTCTCCTAATTGCTTCCACAGACAGATTGTTCCTTAGGATCGCAAGATGACTCTTCTGTAACTGATGAAGCTGTTTGGTAACAATAGACCCTCTCGAAAACCTCCAATGATCTTGTAACTGGCTCACTTGTTCTTGTAACTGAGGGGGCTGTTCTGGCTGAGTGTCCCCTTGTGAAGCTTTCCAAGTATGATTAGAGAAGATCAGATTTTTGAAGCCTGGATGTGGATTTCTCCAAGCTTTAATCACAAATAGTTTGTAGCCTTGTACCAGTTTACCATTGAAATGAGAAATAGCCCTGTTTGCAGCAAAAAGGTCAGAGTAACAAATGAAACCAAACCATTTAGACATAAGATTAGGAACCATAGAAACTGCAGAAGCTTGAATGTCTCCAAACTTCGAGAATAATTTTCCAAGCCAGAGGTTGTTGGATTTAGGTGGAACATTGGAGATGAATACCCAAGAACCTTGAGGGAAACCCTGTTTAGTGAAGATCGGCTTGTGAGAGGATAAGTAACCGAGTCTTCCAAAATTCATTGGTCTGTACTTTTGTTTGTTCCTCTGCGATTCAAAACCTGGAGGAGGAAAGCCCATAGAGGAAGAAGAATCACCTACAAAACACCCCGATACCTTCTCCGCTTGTACCTGGTCCGAAGAGATAATCACAGATTTCAGCATTTTCCAGTTCCCATCAGCTTGTTTGGTGAAGTATTGTTGATCCTGTCGAGGATGAAGATTGCCAAAAGTTTCCCGGATGTAGTGAGAGTCATCTATTGCCTGAGAAATTTCTCTACCGACGTCTTCCGTAGTAGCTGTGTGATGTACCGGTGTGAGTAGATGCCGTCCACCCACCGGAGTAAAATCAAGTTTGTCGGTCATTCCTTGTAGAAATTATTGAACTCGAAGATGCTGGTCGGAGATGGAGCTCAGAGTCGCCGGAGACTCCACTGAGAGGATGAGCCGCTTCTCTCCCTTTTACTCTGACCCCAAATCACTCGGAAACTAGCCGGAATCGGTGCCCTACCATGAGAAAGAGGGGCGCGTGTTGTAGGCGCGTTAATGTTCTAAAAACTTATCAGAGCATCCAAAACATGGTAGTATATTATGCTTATTATAGAGTAAGGATTTATGATTTAGGTTGGGTTCGCAACGACTGAAACCCTCAGGTGGGCTCCTGTATCTGGCTTGCCGGGGGGAGTTTGCTAGAGCATTGATATCGATACACCAATTTTTTTTTGGTAAAAATGCAACGGACGCGGAGCCGGAAGAACCCTTACATATGCGAATGAAGGTCTTAGAGACGAGTAACTAGGATGAAACTTCTCAGTCACCACGCCCAGGGTGGAGCCAACACCATCAAATACCACTTCGACTCTCGTCAAGCCGGACGATTTTCAGCACGACTTAACTCACGAGGCCTTCACCTCTATTCGAGGGAGGACGACATAAGTTGTTAACCAGGACGAGAGTACAATCCATTCGCGTCAAACATGTTTCACTTGGAATGGTCAACTATTACTCAACCTTTTATCTGATATTTTCAGAGTGCTCGTCACTCAGGGGCAACGTTCGACCATTGACTGATACTAGGATTGTCATTCACAAGCCATTTGCTCCTCGCCAGTTTTCATCAGAAATGGTCAATCAAACTTTACATTCGATCACTTATGTGTATCCCCAAATTCATTGTCACTCTCCGTAACGTTCCCACCAAGTAGATCGTTAGATTTTTATCGACAAACACTATTCGTTCAAGTTGTTTTGATTTTGTTAGTTCGGATTCCACGGACAATAATCTAAGAATTAAGGATGCAATTAAATGAAACATAATACATCAAATCCTACCCGAATTTGACGTATTGGTGGACCGTGGCCGCCACGTGCCTCAAGGTACCGACCTGAAGCGACCCGAATTTCCCTACCCGGAGACTCTCGAATCTGATTGGCCAGTTTCGGGAGAGATCCTCTGCTCTCTGCTCCACGAAACTATATATATGATTCAACCGACCCTCTCCTCCATTTTTCTTCCGATTAAGTCTCCGTCTTTCATTTCCGTGAGTTTTGGAGCTGTAAGATTCGGGAACCATCGATTATCAAATCCTCTGGTAGCTAGCAATTTTTCTATTGCAAGAGCGATTTCTGAAAGAGATGTCGGAAAAGTTCTCGGCAACACTGAGAATCGGAGATCTCAACGACTTCATCGCTCCGTCTCAAGCCTGCGCTCTTGGTTACAAAGCCACCTCCTCTGCTACTACTACCTCTTCTTCTTCTACACCCACTGTTACAAAGCATGCCAAAACAAAGGTATGTGCCCAATGTTGGGTTTTAGGGCTTATGCTTTCTGTGGAGTTTTAGCCTTCCTTTTGTTAAATAATTTTGAAATTTGGCCTTACTGTTAGTGTTGCAGGGTGAAATTGATGTTTTTATGCTGTTAATTGCTTTATGTGGTTACTAAATGTGCTGGAATAGATTGTGATTTGTTAAAGGAATTTGGTTAAAAGATAGAGCTCTGTACAGATTGGTTTTTAAGTCCTTTTACTTTCTCTTGAAGGTTGCTGCTGCTAAATCTTTGCCTACAGAGCCTGTCAAAATCTCGCTAAAGGATTGTCTAGCTTGCAGGTACAGTTCGCACTAACTAATAATTTTTATGCCATGTTCTGTAGCTTCAGAGCATGTTCTATGTTTAAGCATAGAAACTCAATTTTGAGGGGCATTTCTTATTCTAGACTTGTGTTAGTCTTTAGTACTTGGGATGGCATGGAACTGAATATTTCAGTTTGTATGACATGTGCTTTCAATCCCCAAACTACACTGTTTGGACCATAGATAATCAAATTATATTGATCAAGCATATTATCTTGAAAGCAGAAAGAGTAAAAGCTCAAAAGCCTTTACATGATATGCATGGTGGACATCACTTCGTGCCCCACTGGCTAATTGCACTTCTCATGTCGTTTACCAACTATCAATTTTAGTGCTGGATAAAATAAGTTAAACAGAGAATGTGATATCCTCTTTTAATATATGTTCTGTTAGTTCTAGTTCAAAGTCCTATTTTTGAAACTGTTTACTTGGTGTACCCATAAGAGGTACCCTACTTAGAGATTTGAGGATGGGTTATCTGGATGGAAATTCCGTCTTTCCTATTTCAAATATCACAATGGTTTTACTGACCTTCATGTAGGCCTTAGGGGGACAACTTATTCATATAAAAAGATATGTTAGTTTTTTGACAACTTTTCAGTTTAATCTCCTGATACAAGGCACATGATTTATGATTACTTGTGAATGCAGTGGGTGTGTGACATCGGCAGAGACAATTATGCTTGAGAAGCAAAGCTTGGAGGAGTTTCTTTCTAATATTAATAAAGGGAAGGCTGTCATTGTGTCTGTTTCACCCCAATCAAGAGCTTCTCTTGCAGATCACTTTGGGATCTCTCCTCTTCTGGTAAAAACTGAAACATTGTAACTTGTAATTGTTTTTGTAACTTGCTCTAAGTTACTCTGTCTGGTCTCTCTTGACTGGTGTGAAAACCATCTTACCTTATATAATTAGCATTTCCTCATGTTGAAGTTTACCATCAAGTATGCTCCATGATTTTGGTGGTATTATGCTGGAGCTCTTATTTCTGCAAGTAATAATTGAAATTTTCAGGTTTCCAAGAAACTCACCACCTTCTTTAAGTCCATGGGAGTAAAGGCTGTATTTGATACAAGTTGTAGTCGAGACATGGCACTTATTGAAGCATGTAATGAGTTCATAATGCGATATAAACAAAGCCAATCAAATGATGATAATAAACATACTTCTCTTCCCATGCTTTCTTCGGCTTGCCCAGGTATGTTATTCTGTGATAGCCTGTCAATCTTTTTCAATACTCCCCTCCTTACCAGGGAATACACACACACACACACACACAATGCAATCAAGTCAGTTCATATGGTAGCTCTAAATAGTGTTGTGGAGTTGTATCAGATTTTGGTAAATGGAATATCTTTTGTAATTACAGGTTGGATATGCTATGCTGAAAAAACACAAGGATCATACATATTGCCGTATGTATCTTCTGTGAAGAGCCCCCAGCAAACAATTGGATCTGCCATTAAGCATCACATACATAGAAAGATGGGTCTCAGGTAGTACTCATATGCCCTTTTTAGTTATCTTTCAATCTTAGTTATGATGTGAAGTGCACCTTGGTCAGGAAACTAAATAGAACTAATGTACAGCATTTATGCTGCTATTTTGAAGTTTGTAAGTGGAATTGTCTGTGTGACTATGTCTAACAAAATACTTCCGTTATTCCAAAATAAAATTAGCAAAGAGCTATTTTGAATTCGAATGCAACATATGGAGCTTGTAGCTATGGGCCAATTTTTGTGCTAAATGAATTAAAAAGAAAAGAAAAACTAAAGTATTGCAGAATGCTTCTTCAATAGGTCAGATGATATCTATCATGTAACTGTGATGCCTTGCTATGATAAGAAGCTCGAGGCTTCCAGGGAAGACTTTGTTTTTCAAGCAGAATCTCATGCTGACTCCACCGAGATTGAAGGCTGTAAGGTTGCGGAGGTAGATTCAGTTTTGACATCTGGAGAAGTTCTAGATTTGATAAAGGTGTGGCAAAATCTTCTGTTTGTCTCGAATAATTTCTCTTCTGCATTATGTAATAATAGTGATATAGTTAGTTATATGGTGACCGTTTTACTTTGCAACACATTTATGCAGTTAAAAGCTGTCGACTTTAAAGCTTTAGAGGAGTCTTCTTTGGATAGAATGTAAGAATGACAAATCTCCCCCTAAAAGCTTCCTGCATTTCCCTTTTAACTTTTTTTCGTCTAAAAATGAAATGTATATCAATCTCCTTCACAGGTTAACAAATGTTGATGAAAAGGAACAACTTTATGGGGTCCTTGGGAGCTCTGGAGGTTATGCTGACACTATTTTCCGATATGCTGCAAAGACACTATTTGGAAGAGAAATTGAAGGGCCTCTTAACTTCAAAATTATAAGGAACTCAGATTTACAAGAAATAACTTTGGAAGTAAGTTCATTTCCACGTTTCCAAGTTTCTCCCCTATTTGCATAGGCAGTGGGAATGTGTTTGTACTTGCACTTACAGATGACAAACCTACTGGTTAGTGTGCTCTAATTTGTGATCCATCTTATGGTAATTACTGATCTGGCAGTCAGTATGACAATGTTAGGCAGTTAGTCTTAATAATTCAGTTAGATAAGCTTCTCGAGGTCCTATTATTCAGCAGTACTCTGGGATGGGCCTGTTCCACGCTAATTAAAATGTCATGCACTTTGTCATATTTCTCAAGTTACACTTTCTTGCGATCCCTATTAATGGCAATACTCCGTGATATACGTTTTCACACATGTTAATCTCTACTTGCACTACTAGGAATATTTTTCATGCAGTCTGAATATTTCAAGGGGCATAATATTTTAGCACTCCATTATTAGAGCTCAACATATCATATGCCATTTCACATTGCAGGTTGAGGGGAAAACTGTGTTGAAATTTGCTCTGTGTTATGGCTTCCGAAATCTACAGAATATTGTCAGGAAAATTAAAATAGGGAAGTGTGATTATCATTTTGTGGAGATCATGGCATGCCCTTCAGGTACTTCTTTTTCTTTCCTTTGCATTGTTTGTTTGATCAAGGTTTCTTTTTATATCAAACTGATGAAGTCATATCGGTTAAATAGGTTGCTTAAATGGTGGTGGTCAGATTAAGCCAAAACCTGGGCAATCTGCAAAAGATTTGATTCAGTCATTAGAGACTGTTTACATGGAAAATGTAAGTGGTTCCTGAAGTTTAGCTACCGTGTGTACAGTTATTGAATACCTAAATGAATTGCTTAGCGACTGGTTTAGTTTTTCCATCCTTGACTGCTAGTAAATGTGAATATACTCTGCAGGTTTTGGCAGCCGATCCTTTTGAGAATCCAATAGTGAAAAGCTTATACGAAGAGTGGCTTGAGCAACCAGGTTCGGAGAAAGCCAGAAAACACATGCATACAGAATACCACCCTGTGGTAAAAAGCATTACCTCTCAGTTGCACAATTGGTAAAATATTCTGCATACACTACTTCTGATGGAAGCACTGTGTGGATATTTTCTAAAGCTTTTTATCCCAGTTGACATATTTGTTCCTCCACCTATTGTTTCTTGGTGAGATTGCTACCGTCCAATTTTGATAATCTATTGACCAATTTTCAGCTGTGTATATACTAGTAGAGATTTTGAACCGACAAGGTTGAACTCTTATGCTCATTCTGTAATCCACAATGTATGTTGTAGGTTTACCTTGACTTCAAGTTATACTTATTGGCTGATGTTATGATTATTCAACATTTTTCTGTGAATACTGTTGGTTGTCTCAAATTTATGGGTCTTGCCATCAAGTGACTGCAAATCGACTTGCTTTACTCAGAAAAGAGGATGCAGAAGCTGCCCTTGAGCACTAACGGAACCCTCAGATGAGGGACAGGAGGGAGCGTATCCAATCAGTTTCTCTCTCCTGATTAAGCTAAACTGTTAAGCCTAGCTCTGCAGTGGTAACAACCTAGTTAGGCTTAACAGCTTGGCTTAAGCTTTAAATAATGAATTAAAGAAAATACAATATGTTGCATAAATTAGTCTAGTTGTACTCGTAATCTCCAAATTTAACCCAGTTGTGCTCGATGGGATTATCCTTACAATAAGGTTCACTGCCTCCCCTAGGATTGCACTTGCAAGTGTGGTATTTTCTTCTCAAATGGAACGAAATGACTAGAAGTTCAAGGACGCCGATCTTCTTCAGTTGCTTTCCGTGAGTCTCATATGGCGCAAAAGCAACATGAGAGTAACTGTAATTTGTACCCCAAGACTTCGGGTGTTACAGAGTTTAGGCCTGCTTGCAAATATTGTGTCCTTGTTCTTCAAGATAGCAAATTTAGCCGAAGAGACAACGATTGGTGGAAACAAATTAAGCCGAGCCTTAGGTGCATGACTGGACCATACTTGTTGCCAGTTCATGCTGTAAGCGGTTGTGGCCTTGGACCAGAAAGCTGGTTCATGTTCCCAATGAGTGGGAAAAGAGGTATCATCAAAGTCTGGATCATTTCAGAACCATGACAGAGCTTCTAGTTCCAAGCAAATGCCCCAAGGATCTTCAGTTTATCCTTGTTCAAGCATGATATAAATCAGAAAAGTGGAAGATGAGGAACATCCAAACAAATTTAAAGATTGTCATTATGAGGTGACCTGAAACCTTGACATTGTATGATTGTCAGTGCTAACATCACTAAACCAAAGTTAAGATACAGAAGAAAAAAACATGGATATTACTTCTGAAATACCGTCACTTGGAGCTGTTGGCAAGGCAAACCGAACCTGTGCTACTAACTAGTATCAATATGCTGGATTAGATCAGTCTACTATTTCAATTCTACTAATCAATGTCACAACTCACCATGCTAACTGGAGAGAAGAAACTATCACAAGAAGATTTTAGTAAATATCACTTCCATTTCACAGATAACGGGCGACTAAGCATCCAGGCCGCCACTCTTACAGCCAAAATATCTTTTCCGAAAGTCATTACATATAGATAAGGTCTAAATACAGAACAAAAAGTTGGACCCTTTACACTTCATGTGCTTTCATACAAAAAACTGAGACTAAGAGGATGATTCTAACCTGTTTCATAAAACACTATCTTGATTCTTAAGATTCATGAACTATTGCTAATGTTCAGATATCGAATGCAGCTATATCTTTCACAACTCTATCAATAATAACCCTATATATCTCTGTACTCCATCCCGCTCTTCTCAAATTAGAAACTTTGCAGAGCCATCCCTTGCATCTTCCTGTGTACAAACTTCTCTTATCTTATGTACATAAACTTGATCATAAAATCTACATTCGACACTGAAGAAAGAAAAAAGTCCAGCTCCATCATTACTTGGGAAACCATTTCAATGTCTTCTGCTGATTCACATTTCAAGTTCGCTGCTTTCAAAACGTTCCTTGGAAACCAACTTGTCTCTACATGCCACAACATCATCATTACCATTGTCGTCATTGTCATTAATACCATTACCACTGGAATTGTTATTTCGAATCCCATCTCCAGCACTGCTGGTACAAGGCTGTTTTTCTGAGTCAACTCCTTTCACACTTGCTGCGAGGTTATCAGACTCAGCAAAACCAAGTAATCTGCGTTCATCTTCTTCAATACTTTCAAGTTCAGCAAAATCAAGTAATCTGCGTTCATCTTCTTCAATACTTTCAAGTTCAGACAATGTAATAGGCTTGTGCTCCAGCAGAGGTGAGCCGCCACTCACAGATAATTCTGCCATGCTAGGCCTGATTCTCGTGGCTAAATAAGAGAGTATATCAGACTTTGCCTTTATGGTGATCCATCTGTCATCAACCCAGTCTTTGGAAGTCCGTACATGCTTTTGCTGGACAGTTATGAATATGCCTTCACCTAATACAACAATAACAAGAAAAATCACAAGCATAAGACAGTCCCCAACTTACACCAAGTCCATGGCTATATGAAACAACTCTAGTTAGATGTGTTTCTTCACTATGAAACATACCAGGGATGTAAACTTGTAGGGTGTCATTTATGGAGATGTCAACTTTAATTACAACACCTTCCCACCAGCCATCACTCCACCATGCATCAACTGCTGCTCCAACTTCAAATGTATAGCCTGTAGAATCCTCGGGAGGGCATGGTCGGATTGTCCTACGGCCTTCGCATCTCATGCCCAGTTTGTCAGGAGCTGCTACTCGATATGCACATACCCACTCCTGTACAATGAAAAACTGTCAAATTTTTATCGCCTTTTCCTGGTTATTTGCATAGAACACAAACCACTTTGCCACATGCTCTTATATAAGGCAACCAAGATCAACTTTTTCATGATTCAGACAAAAATGTTCTCATCTGATTCATACTTGAAACAGGGCCCGAGAAATTATGTACTAGTAACTGTTCTCTGAGCCAACAAACCAAAAAACCATGGACTCATTAAAATAAAAGCTCCAAGAGGAAATAATCAAAATGCAACTTTTTGGAATATATTGCATACCACTAAATTTGCAGGTCCCTCTACATCCTGCACATCATCATATTGAACTTTCAGTTTCATAGGTGCTGCCTGCAAAACCTCACACCTGAACCAGCAGCCTCGCATGCCACTATCTTGACAGAGCAGCTCTATTTTCTCATCAACCTTAAAAGACACTGGAAGACGAACCTGAGAAGCAACAGCCTGAGAGATCATTGCTTTCCTTGATAGCTTTAATCTCAGCTTTGGATATGTTGGCTCACATTTTGGTACAGGGTTCTCAGGTGCCAAATTTCTGACACCATAATAACCTCTTTCAAGTCCCTGAATTCCCCTGGAACTTCTATTCCTCTTGGCACCCACATTTACAGGCTCACCAAATGTGAATTCTTCTTTGCCTTCTTTGAACGGTTTATGGGACTTGGCCTTTTGCTTAGGGACAACAGAGTCAGCAATACATGAGAGGATTGCTTGATTAGTGTACCCACGCATTTTGGTGACAGTGAAGGGCTTGACCCTATTGCCTTTAAACTGCCTAAAGCACATATGGACTCCAGATGATGAAGATTCTGATATTACTGTCATGTATTTCTCATAATGCTTAGTTGTCAAAACAGTTGCAGGACCATCAACACACTCTGCACTTATCGCCTGAACATGAGATGTCATAAATACTTCATTGGGATGTGGATTCAGTTCAGGCATTAGCCTCTTCACTTCCTGACTGTGGTGAAACCACCGCACTTTCACCTTTTTCAGTCCCTTCTTGTTTTCATAGAGATCTTCCAAGTAACCAAGGTAGTGACTTTCTTTCTCGGCCATGATAAACACAAAGGAGTGAACCTGACCATCAGGAGTAAAGAAACAATAAAAATGGAGGAAAAATAAAAACAATTTTGTCCGAACACTATGAGAGAGATAGTAAATAAGTATGCTTACATTGATGATAGTTTTGTGATGGTAAAAGGATGGATAGTGCTTAAGTTGCTTAGAGCAGATCCAGGCAACACCAGACCACTTGATATCTGAATTTTGAACTTTCAATCTCCTTGGCACCTTGATTGTGAAAGAAATTTCAATAGTAAACCATTGAAATATATAAAGATGATATACAAAAATTATGTTAAACAAATACCATTTGATCTCGTAAATATGTTAGTTCAGTATTGAGTCTGGTCATTGATACTTCAAGAGATTCTAAATCTTGCTCTTGGTCGTTCAACTCTAAATCTGTCACGAAAAAGTGGATCAATCAGAAAAGTTCACTGTGATTGCAGGAGGGTACTAAATCAAAGGATTCAACAACATTTTTGATGTTTCAATCTATGACATCTTTCTTTTTATATATGCAATAGTGAATAATACAGTGGTATCCATAACATAGGAAAGCAAACCAAAGTGACAAGAAAGGCCATACCTGATATAACCGTTTTTACAAACTAGGGTCACAGATAAGCTAAGTCAAGAAAAATTACTCATGCGTTAAAGCTTGGTTTGGTACAAAACAAAGGAACCCCAAATTGTAAAAATGAGTTCCTCTATATGAGCCACAAAACAGGCTGAAGGCCTATATTTTGCTTGACAAATCCATAGCAGCAGCCACAGTTTAGCTTAAGCCTTAGACAAGCTCATAGAACCAAGCTGAAAGATAAGTTATTCTACACAAACCACAAAAATAGGCTCAAGGTTTGTCACTTTGTTTGACAAACCCATACTAGCCTCAATTTGGCTCTCCTACTTTATATATTCAAATGCTATGCAATTATACGAGCTTACTAAACTCACTAATATAAAACGTGATTTGCCGAGATCTCCCCGAGGGAGATCTCCCCATTAAATTGAAATAACCTTAAAGGTCACCTCGCTGCAATTTCACCGCGACCGTTATTTAGAACCATGGTTTGAAGCTTGGATCATTTACCAAACCTGCCAATCCAAAGCGCCTGACAAGCCAGCTTCGATCATCTACAACCTTATTAGCAGACTATAACCACCACATGTGATAATAATAGTCATAATCAATTAGTTGATCAAATAAATCCCAGCAAAGTGATCCGTTTACCATTAATCACAAGCAGCAGCCGTATCAGCAAGAAAAGAGAGAAAGAGAGAAAGGGGAATGTGACAGACTGCCCATCTTGACTGATTTTGTGTTCAGCTTTCTTTAAAAAAATTATAGTGTCTCACCAAGAAATGAAATATTGGTCAGCTTCAAAAAATAAACTAAAAATAAGTTACCTTAACAATCTCCATAGAACAAATTCCTTTTTTGAAAAAGAGAGTGATCATCAGAACTGAAAAGGATTTTCTGATGCCAAACCAACATCAGAAATGAACTATTTTCAATATGAAAATGTACTGTAGAAAAAATTTGTGGGAGGTAAATCACCAAGCATTGACAAGGGGAAGCCAAATATTTCGATATGATAAAGAATAATGTGAAGCAAGGAATTGCGATGCAAAATCATAAATGAGATATCTAAAGACCTAATAGCATACCAACTTTCCTATGATGATACCAGCTACAAAAGCTTTTCCTCAAACTCATTGCAGCTCTCCCACACCTTTCCCCTAATTGTAATGGTGGCTCAAAAGTCTTAAAACAAGACAGAGTTCTCTCAATCTCTAGATATGTTTTTGGGACGCCCAATTGCAATCGCAGCTCGCAGATTTAGTAAAAACCCAAACAGAACTCTCTCTTCCTCGCACTCTCAAAAAAATCTTCAGAATCAAACGACAAATGCACAGACGTGTATGACCTAGGCTTGTAGATGGAGGAGTAAAAGTTTACATGTAAGAAAAGAAATTTGTGTACATCAGCCACTCATAGACAGACACATCAACCTAGCCTCTCTTTATTTGAAGATGATGCAATATGATTGGCTTTCATGTAATACGGTTTCAAAAGAGAAACGACCCAATAAAAGTAGCTTATTAAAGCAAAATTGTGTATTGCAATAAATAAGATTCCATTCCTTCACACACAATAAAGGCAACGATTAGAAGCTCTTTAATGGAATAATTGTTATGGGGACAGAAATCTGACAGCAAACTGTATCTTGACTGACATTTCATAGTAAATCCTCAGGAGTTAATGTATTCTAGTGAAGGTAACTGGTAACTTCATAATACAGCTACATCTTCATCTAGGATGAGGGGTAAATAGATTGAGAAACAATGAAAGACCCATGATCAGCCTAGTTATTGGACCAAAAGATGAAGAACGTAAAATAAATTGTTAATCACTTCAGTTGAACCCCATAATAAAAATTAAAAGGGAACCCCTGACGTAATTGTTATACATGGGAAGTCAATTAAAAATATCCGAGCTCCAAAATTGACTTCCTAGGATGAATTATGATAACTTAACTAACAGCAAAAAAGTCATAATTTGACGGTTAACCTAAATATCATGAAAAATTCTGTTTCACTACTCCCAAAATACTTAACTTCTTAAAAAAAGTTGAGTACCTTTTGGGTGGATGGACAAATGGTTTGGGGCCATTTTGTCACCCTTCTTTCATGGGCAAGGAGTTTAAGTAATCGGAAACATTGAATTCAATGAAACACATCAAGGGACATTGGTTGCAAATACATGATTAAAAAGCTACAGCTAGACGAAAAAATAACCCAATTCAAACAACATGAACGGACATATACCTAATTCAATTGAATGAAACTAAAGTAACAACACTGGCTTGGGTTCCATCTTATTAGTTATTAGTTATGAAGAGACTTCCATAATTCATGGCACAAAGTCTGGCTTGTGTTCTGTAGTGCAAGTTACCATTCATCTAGCAAATTTTATATGTCTGAATTTCTCAATGTGAGTTTCACAGATATGATACGATGAATTAAACAATTGATTCATTCAGTCCAATGTTTGAATTGGCAAACAGAATAAGTAAATTCTAAACACATAGTACATACTTGCACCATATAGGGAGGAACGGTGCTTGGAGACCAACAATGTGAGCCAATCCACAACCTCCCTTCTAGCCCTCCATTTTCTGCAAGAGCTCGTGGAAATGCTAGACCCGTAGGCTTGGATGAACTCATCAGGTACAACATACAGCATGTGCCTTATACTCCTCTCAGTCCCTATAACAGCAAGTATCAATAAGCCTGATGTATCCTTCAAGAAGAAATGAACCATTCGGTTTCCACGCTCATGGCATATAATGTGCTCCTCCCAAGACACGAAACAAGGATCTTCCACAGTCATGGTGATGATAACTCCAGGAACCCCCTTCAGAGTTCAGAGCCTCAGCTGAAATGACAATACAGAAGCAATAAATATATCTGGCACTTGGCAAACAAGAGGCGGCTAAGCTGCACTCACTTCCCAAAACCCTAGAGGGGTACACTGATGCGCCATTTAAGGAAAAAACCCCCAAAAGGAAACAAAATTGGAGAGTAGCAAAACTCACCGTGCCTCAGAATATCCGGAACCAAAACAGCAAGCACAGAATACGAACCACGCTGCCCAGAAATAGAGAGGAACACAAGAGACTAGGGTTGTGAAAAGTTGAAAACGCAAACCAAGTCCAAAAACAAACAGTGGTTTAAGCAAGCTTGAAGGACCCAGAATGGTCAGTGAACTTGGACCCCATACAACATTGTTGGTAGAGAAGCAACCTGCAGTAGAAGGATGGGTCATTCGCGGAGAAGCATTAGCAGAGAAGCCCAGAAACAGAAAAACAAAAAGAGCAGCACAAGTTTTTGATCGTAGAAACAGGAGAAGAGCTCTATACGTAGGAGCATTTACTCGCGGAGACTTCAAATCAAAGATCTCCGGGAAGATGATACTACGGGAGACGAGTGAGGGTTGCAGAAACCTTGAAGACGAAGAGAAAGGAGGAGAAGGGTGGTGGGTAGAGAAAGGAGAAGGGTAGAATGGGAAAGTGAATTGTATTTCTATGTGATACCCGGACGAACAGTACGGGTATCGTACCGTCCAATTTCCCACGTGTACCGTCCAATTTAAAGTGCCAAAATGACGAAACGGCACCGTTTATCCCCTCAGTGAGCCCATATTGTGGAAGAAGCATGAATTTACAAATCTAGACATGAAAAGATTTAGAAAGTAGAAGATAAGATGTGAGAAAATTGCTAAGCACCACTCACAAGTCACATAAAAGGAGTTGTTGAGCAGAGAGAGAGGTTCAGTAGCAAATGATGAAAACCTCCACAGTACTGAGACCCCAATCCACTTCCACTTCCATCCTCACCCACATCCCCAACTCAACCTTAAACCCTCCATTCTTCATCAAAACCACCAAACTCTATCCGATTTGCCGAGCAAAAAGCAGAGGCCAAGATAGGCTTGTAAGCTTGGAAACCAAACCCAGAAGGCAAAACAAGGAAGGGAATGAAGAATCAGGAGATGGGTATTCGAGGTTAGTGACAATAGGTGCAGTTTCGGTGGGATTGGTGCTGCTGGGGATGGGGATGGACGAGCACAAGGCCTTGGCTTTTGGGCCGGAAGGGCCGTTGATGGAGGAGTTTTGGGACAACGTCAGGAGGTATGCGCTGTATGCGCTGACGGTGAGTTCGGGTGCTCTGTACACAGTGGTGCAGCCCATTGGAGAGTTGCTCAAGAACCCCATTTCTGCGATTCTGGTTGTGGTCATCTTTGGGGGAAGCTTTTACATCATGTCTCAGGTGCTTAATGCAATGGTTGGTGTCACTAATTTCAGCTACGATTATAGTTACTAGATTCTCAGCTTCGGTCTTGTATGTTTATTTTTTCTTATCCTTAAAGTGTCACACACAACTTCAACTTGTTGATGTATTTTATGGCTATATGTTGCCTTTCGATCACTTAGATTGAAGGAATGCTAATCAGGCTGCAGTAACTTCCTAGCAAAGAAAATACAATATGCAGTGGAGTTGTTATTTCACCATCAAGTGTTTGAGGAGATCTTTATGTGTATGTATAGATATTGACCATCACACTCTGCTCGCCATCATCTTCCAATCTAGCATAATTGAACCCCAACAAAATATAATATTGAACCCCAGATAGTTTTATGGCTTAAATGATTTTTCATGTTATATTATCTTTAAATTTTGATGTTATAATTTAAAGCAGCAAGACCTAAATAGAAAATACAAAGAGACATTTCCGAATTTAAAAAAAAAAAAAACAGATTCGGTCTTTAGGGTTCTTGGCTCTCGCCATCTATCACCAACTTCCAACCGTCACCTCCACTGATGCCAACTCGTCCGCTCCTCGTTGCTATACCAAGTACCCCCTGCACCTTCTACTGCAATGACATGCAATGATAGAATCTGGAGGGAGATTAAGCTTTCTCGGGAACCTCTAGTCGAGCCTCGCCCAACTTTGATGCTACCGTCACCGATCCCTAGGTCACTGGCCCTCCGAGCGCCGAACTCATCGCCGCCACCATCATCACGCCTCCTACTGCGCTCTCTATGAAACATCAGAATCGGTGTAAGCGTCTGAAACCTGCGGATTATGACCTTTGTCTCGCCCTTTTATTTCCTTTCATTTCTATCTTATGTATCGTTCCACTTTCTGATTAATAATAAGATTATATGCTCAAAAAAAATGTACGTAGAAAATACAATACGATTAAAAAAATCATTGGCCTACAATAACATTAAAGTGATGGACCGTTGGTGTTTGTGTTTCATGTGGGTACACTAAAACATGAAGTTGGCAATACAAACACGAACTGTGAATATCTTGCTCATGTTTCTCCACATATTAACAGTACAGAGAGAGATTCCAAATATATGACATCAATTAACGATGTAGCTTAGCGACTCGTGGTGTTTACGTGGGTTTCCATCAAAGATCCGACCCTCATACAAGCGGACTATAAATACCTTCATGCTATAGTTCTTAATAACTGCATAAGATTACTTCGATTTTGGTTGCGGTGGATAGAGTTTGTCGGAAGGGTGCAGTACATAAATGGTCTGAGAAGATAAAGAGAATAAATAAATGGACAAATCAAATTCCAAGGGCAACTATTTGAATCCCAAGGGTTGGATTCAGCGAGACACGATTCAAATTCCAAGAATGTTTCCCAATGCTAGCCGATGGAATATGACCCACAATAAAACCCGAGTCCATACGATGGCGAGTCCACCTATAGCTATAGGTCGCAACATATCGTATCGTATCCAATATAGTTGTGGTCAGGTCGAATCATCTCATCCGACAAACAAAATCAGACGATATTGAGTAGAACGGGAGGATGTTCATTTTCATTGCACATATGTAGGCAGAGATGCGATGCAGCAACTAAGAGGCAAGAATGGTGTATCTGATAGAACAACAGATGCAGAAGCTCAACTGAAGGTGAAGATTTCAGTTCTCATTTCATCTTCATACACCCAAATCATCCTACCGCAATGCTAATGCCAGAATTTTGAGGACAAACTAAAGCGGAGGCTCAAAACATTTGGAGAAGGCTTTAAGCATGTGTGTTGCTTCAACATCAATTGAGCAGGAAAATCAAATAAAATTTAATGAATAGTGGTGGACTGAGAACGAGAGTAATGTCACAGCCAAGGGCAACCACAATTGGTACCAGCTCCCATATACACCAGCTAACTGGTAAGTGGAGAGAACCAGGCAAATGCTGACAGACGGCTTAAAATATGCCCAGGAGATGTGTATGGGCTTCTTGAAGCAAACAGCAAAAGGCAAACGGGGATTTCAATCTTGACAAGTACAATGAAGATGTTGTATAAAGGTTTCTGTATGACAGACTTCAAAAAGAAGAGATCACTTTGAGATCAAAGACAGCACTTTGGATGATAAAGATGAAGAAGGTTTTCAGGTACACAGAAAATCACTTTGAGATGGTTTGCATGTGCTCATGAAGAAGGTTGTGAAGCAATGGAAAAGGCTGTAGAATTGGAAACTAAAAAGGTGAAGAGAGAAGGAAGCTGCAGAAGTAAAGGTTAGAGCTAAAATGAAAAGTTCAACTCTTTCTTTCCTTGAGTTCTGAAACTCTGATTTTGCTAGGTTTCTGATTAAGAAAACTCAAGTCTTTTATCTGACTATCATAAGCGACCCTGGTCCAATTTCTAACATAACCCTTACCCATACTTGCTCCCCTAAGGAGACGTACCCACTGGGATACAAACGCCTGTGAGAGAGCTCTTTAACCACCAGGTCGGCCTATAAGGTGAATACAATTGCAACTACCATTGTACATATATACGAAAGTCAGTTGATGACACATGGTGGTTGAAACAAAGTTGGAACTCATTGGGAAAAGATTCAAGGAGGGTATGGGGTAATCAAGTACTCTGCTTGAGATATGCTTGTATGATGTGCACATTATTAGTTATGCAGATTGCAACAATTAAATCATTTGGAATGTTCCAATCAAAAACAGATGAAAATGCTTCAGATTGAAACATGGCCACGAAAATCTACATTCTGGGAAATGATAAGTCAATTTAGTAAAGCTCAGAACATAACAAAAGCCAGTAATCAGATTCACTAACCATTTCATTGCTGAAGAGTAATAGTGATTGAATAGGTTGGAGCATTGAAAAGCCAAAACCCATTGCTCTGCTCTTTACAAGACAAGTACTGAATTCCCCAATTTACCCCTCCACGATCAACATTACCTAGCCAAAGAAATCTTGAACGCCTCTACCAGCAAAAACCTTATCAGAGAGCTCGGCCAAAACGGCGTTGACAGTGAGCAAAACGACGCTGGAACCGGCAATGACACCTAGGACGAGCCCGGTTGTCCCCAGAACCTTGCCGAAAGGCGGCCACTCGATCTCCTTTATCTCCTCCGCCACGCCGCTCCAGAAATCCGTTTCTCCTTTCTCGCTCATCTTCTTCTTCAGCTCCTTTATCTCCGCTCCCAATTCAGCCAATTCGTCGCTTGGTTCGGCATCGGGACTAGCCGCGCCCTCGGATTTGCTCTTCTCTTGGCTCTCTTCGATGGCCTTAACGGTTGAAAATCGGGCTCTTCTAGTGGACGAGAAGGGCCTGAGATTGGGTCTGAGATGAAGAGAACGATTTAGGATGGTAAGCTTAGTCGGCGGCGGGGCAGAGGACGTTGCCGGAAATTGGAGGGACATCAATTGCAGAGCCATCTTTCTCCTTCTCTGTCTCGAATTCGATCCTGAATGTGTGTCTGTGCTACTGCTAACGAGTGAAAGATGATAAGCGGGTTGGGCTTGGTTGGGCCATTTAGCGGGCGGCCCATTTCTCGTCAAACATGTAAATTCAGATTATATAAAATTTCATCAAACCAGATTGGCTCTGTATAATGTGACTCATAAAATAAAAAAACTTAATTATGTATCTCAATTAACAATATACATTCACATCCTAGAGCTTAAAAACTGCTCTGGATCAGAAAAAATGAGAACATAACATGATCGATCTCAACAATTCTGCATCTCCGGGATGCCAGATAAAGACGGCCTCCATCGCCGGAACCGTCGTCCGAACTGCAGATTTTGTCGGGATGAGTCCACTTTACATGGTAACTTCATTCTACTTTGCTGCAGAAATTCCAAGTACTGTTGCCTGGTCATCACCAATTTTACTGTCCCGGTTCTGGGCTTGGAAGGCTGATCCCCCAATTGATCATAATTGATCTTCTTCTCGTCATTGGATGAACAGAAGATGCAGTTCCCCATTTTGCTTGGATCAGCAACCCAACACTCTCTGCATATTTATATGTTGATTTATGCATCTGACGTGCAAGCCATCAACAACTTATATTATATCGGGGAGGTCAATGTTGTGGACCGACATGTTATATTATATCATCACTCAAAGGTCAAACCTACATTATTCATTGTACCTTCAAAAAAAAACAATGAAACTTTGGAAGTCCAAAGTCACCTCCCAAGTCAAACGTGCTGCATTTCCTTTTTCTAAATTTCTCTCAGACTGTCTCATACGTCTAAGGAGCACCCATAGTGAAGCAAAATTGTCAGATCAGAACAACCTAAATTATTCACTTTTTTTCTCTATTAGGAAAGTCAACAATTACTCACCAAGACCCTTTTTAAAATGCGGGCGATTAAAAACCTATGTATCGATAAGTCTTGGGTTCCATTCCGGAGGTGTTCATGTCTTGAAACTCCTGGTACTTATGTATGAGGTTCTCCGATAACTGCATTTGCATTTTTTCGGCGCTTCTTAGTTATTTACAAGCATTTAGTCATTTTTGGATACAGGGTCGGTGCAGCTGGTTCATTGCACATCTTTTTTGTCCTCATCGCTTTAGCCGACTTTTGGCCCTCATATTGGCGCCGCATGCGGTTTCAGGAATTCTCTCGACATCAGCATCGACTACAATGAGAAAGTTCACCTTAAACATTCAAGTCCCCATTCCAGACATTGGACTTCTTGGGGTCCTCAGCATCAGCAAGGGCGGACAAGTTAGGCTTGATACTTGGATGGATGAATAGATGGCAAATCAAATGGACATAGCCTCCCAATCTGTAACCAGTTATGCACGTCATGTTGACAGAGTGCAAATCAAACCATTATAGTTTAATTGAAAGCTCTTTCAATGACCTTGGACTTTTGGACGGTTAACAATATTTTTATATATATTTCCAAATAAGTCTAGTCCTTTCCTAAATTAAATAAACTAGAATAAGTCTCCCCCGTCTTTTCAATTAAGTAAATTATCCTCGAACCATCAATCCTTGAGATTTATACTAAAAAAGTAGAGGGATCGATACTTATTTATGGATATTCAGTGACTTTTAGCTAAAAGTAGAAGAACAAATTAAGTAATGTGATTATAGGAGAAAAAAGGAAAGTAGAACGGTAGTTGCCAATTCAGTGTTAGAGATTTACTATGTCACGTAATTACGTTCCTGTATAAATAAACCCTAATCCCTCTCTC